>CM046796.1:2123966-2141466 GCA_025617405.1 Perca schrenkii
AAGCTTCGAGGCAAAGAATTTGCTTTGAGCATTTTTTGTAATCGAATTATTCGAGGAATCGTTGCAGCCCTAATTCGGACACAACTTGTTGGGAGTAACTTCTAGGCCGGTATTGTGAGCAGCTCATTTAAAAAAAAAAAAAAAAAAGGGTATTGTGGAGGATTTTCCCGAATTTTAGAAAAGAACCGCCCTCTGTACTTTTTGAATAAATGCACATGCTCAACCCTCTGCCTGCTCCCGAGAGGGAACGCCTATTAAACGTGTGCACGAGAGTGCACTGTTTACAAGTTGCTGTCGGCATGGCTCATACAAGCCTACTTTCCAAAAGAAGATTTGCACTTTTTCACAAATTGAGATGTTTACCGTGTGTGCGTGGTGCGTGACTTGTGCCAGGGCTAGCATCGCTAATCATAGCTTACATCAACTTTTACTAGCAGTGATTTTAAATGGATTTCTCCAAATAGCCAAACTTTACCTGTGGAGTAGAAACTTCACGACTGAGGCATCAAGTGGGAAGCCCAACCTGTGCTTTTAGCGCACGCTCAGCGTGTGAAATATTCTCCCAAAAACACTCTGGTCTTGTTTCTTTCTTCGGAGGCCTTTCTCTTCTTGTCATACAGTTCGTAGACGCGTTTTCTCTTGCGACCCTCAGACATTTTGAAGAAACACGGTGAGAACGGCGAGCTTCAATGAACGGCTGAAACCGTAGCTCACCACACATATACACCTGAAAGTGCTCATGCGCAGAAAGCGAAAACTACCTAGGGACGAGCACGTACGACGGCTTTACGTATACATATCACCAGACTGATTGACAACTAGGAGGACCAATTATTTTGATGATCCACCCGGAAAAAGAAAATCCTACACAATACCTTTAAGTCAGTTATCAGTTACCTAACCGCCCGCAGACAGACAGGACAGACGAGTTACTCTTTAAACTGAAACACAGTGAGCACTAATGTGTCACTCATCTGTTGATTTACAACAACCAATCATTAACGGATGGGTGTCAAAAGATGCTTTTTTAAATCTCCCTTTTCCTCCTTTTTTAAGCCAACTATTTTGATAAATCGATTTATCTGTTCAAGTCATTTTTTTAATGACTTCCATCTCTGCATCGGTTGTGTCTTTGCGTAGTCGTATTGCGTCTCTTTTTGGGTCATTTGGCATCTGTTTGTGGTAGAGGAGTTGAAATTAATCAAAATAATCGATGCATGGAATCGTGGACATTGACGATCGATAAATCGGCCGGCTCATAATCGATTATTTCTGTTTACAATTTAATGTCGGCCTAACAACATTTCTGTTTACATATTCTGGTGTGTTTTGCACATTCAGGAGGTGCCATGTGCTCAGTGCTGTATAGTTTTATGTATCCAGTTTATTTAGTATTAGAGCACTGCAAAAGGTTTAGTTTTTGAAGCTTGAAAAGCTACCAATTAAATATCCTACATGGCTTTAATAGAAAAATGTATTTGACGCATCGTGATATCGAATCAAAGACATGATAATCATAATTGAAAGATCAGTGAAGACTCACACCTCTACATTGTGGTGGTTTTGAGTCTCTTTTTCACATCATTTTGGACCTTTTATAACAAACAATGGAAAAGCTAAAGCAGAGAATACATACACTGAAAAAGCTTAAAAAGACAAAACTTAAAAGAAGTCAAACTACAAATCATTAGATCTGAGAAAAGTCTTTTGGTTTCATTCAGTTTAGGCTGCAGCACCTAACCCCTTATAACGGCAGGGATTGATTGATTGATTGATTGATTTAGCATTTACATTTCCAGTAAATCAGGCGTGGGGGAAGTGTAATCTGCATCATCATCATTTGGTTTTTCGGGTGGCGGTTTGACACACAGACGCATGGCTCTGAATCCCAAAAAGAGAAACCAGCAGGTTGAACCGGTCGGACTGCCACAGGCTTCACCGGAAACACCGGATCCAAAACATACGGTAATGATTCAGCTCTTTTATAAATGCAGGCGTGCTCCGGCGACTCTGTTTCATACGTTTTGGGGCTCGCTTTCTGGGAGGCAATGTTTGGATCTGTAAGTGAAGCTTACAGTATCACTATTTATCTATTTATTTTGGGGGGGTAAGGGGCTTTAATTGATAGGATTTGATGGAGCAGCTCGAACCCGGCCTCTGCGGTAAGGACTGAGCCTTGGTACATGGGGCGCATGCTTTACCAGGTGAGCTGCCAGGGCACCCCACGGTATCACTATTGATTAGGGCTGTGCTCGATTGAAGAAATTCTTAGTCGACTAACACTCATTCAACTGTACCGACTAATCGATTAGTTGATTTTAAATCGACAGATCTGTAAATCTGAGTTTCTCCGCAAAAGCACCACTTTAATTATTGTGTTTACCAGAGATGTGCTCGTACGTTTCTTGGAAATTAGTCATTCAGCGTGAAAAAAAAAGGCATAAAACATGACTAATGGACTAAAGAAATCTAAGTTGATTAAGAGGGAGCAGCCCTACTATTGATGTGCATCCCATGCTGCCTTGTTTGGCATTATAATTACAATTTTTTATAATGCAAATTGGCCATGCAATCTTTTAAAACTGGATGTTTTATTTCACTTGAACTGGTCAAAATAAAATACACCCTGCAGGGAAGTGAGTCTTAAGTTTTGTGAGGTTTGGGGACCTTTTTCTTTGACCGAATAAATGGAAAGCGATGCCAACGAATGACTGAGAAGGACAGAAAAGTGTCCGCAAACTGTCTTATTCTTTTTAAAAGTGGCAATCTGTAAGATTTCAGTCACGGTTGATTTATGATTTGTATTTGAAACAAATGGGGAGTGTGTCCGGTTGTGTGTGTGCAAACACTATTTGTTGCCAATTTTCATCTCTTCCTCCTCCTCCATATTTTTTTTTTTTAATCCTTTTCTGCTACTCCTTCTCCCCCCCTTCTTCCTCCCCCTCTTCCTCCTCAGGTGGAGGACATGTGTGTGTGTGTGTGTTTTTCCCCAGGAAATGTTACGCCAGACATCCCGTAATACTGCAGATATATATATAAAGATTGCAACACTTTCATCAGTGCGCCGTAGGCTTAGTCACAAACTGACATTTATTTAAATGAAAAAATTAAACATTAGAGCTTTTATTTTGAAAAGCAAACATTCTAGAAGATTTGCAGCTTCTCTGTTGTATATATCTATTTTAACTGAATATTATATTCAGTTAAAAAATAAAATTAAAAAAAATAAATAAAATATATATATATTATTTTTTTTATTTTATTCTTTTTTGGGATGGGGTGACTATGTTTATATCTAAAAATATCCCATTGGAACATACTGGAAGTTTTGGCAGATTTAACATTTCGTAACATTTTTTTTATAAAAGTGAATTATTAATCAATTTATAGCCTACTTAAGTTAATTGACAGATTGTAAGAATCATTATTAGGCAGCTTCGTACTTTGTTAAACTACCGTTAGTATCCACAAAACACAGGCACATATATTATGGTATCTTTAGTCAATTGTGTCTCATACAATTTTTTTAAATAAAGTTCTATTTGAAGTGACATTCAGTTGTCGCATATTTTGACTAAGCTAACACGCTAACTGACGCCTGACACTCATTCATTGTTTTGTTACTTTACAGCTTGTCTTTTACGCCACTGTATCTCAACATTTCAAGTGACATTTGGGTTACTTCTCGTTTCATTAATCTCTTCTAAGTGTCCTCAGGAGGACCAACCGTTCTCCGTTACGAACACGTCTGATTTAGCTAGCTAGCTAGCTTAACGTTAGCTCGATTTACGAAACGAAACGGAACTTCAGCTTTCTTATATCAATAAATCAATAACTTTGATATATTCACCTAAACGAAAAGCAGTCTCACTTACATCGCTAAATACGTAATGTCTGAGTTAATAACATGTTAGTAAAGGCCAACGCAGCAGGCTAAAAGGCTAGCTGAATTCACCTGCAGTTTATTAGCTCCAGTTAGCCACTCAGCCTAATGCTAACAGCATGCTAGAGCTTCGTTTTCAACGGCTAAAAACGCACTATTTTTAAATAATTAGCATACACAGAGTATACATAAACCGACGTTTCTCACAAAACGCTACTCTCCCGCTGTGTTTCCCCGTAAAAAGTGCCGTTAATCGGTCTCTTTACTCACCTCCGGCTCTCAGATGTGACCGCCTGGGAACTACTGAGGAGCGTCACATGGAATCTTCGAGGGAAGAGCCCGCCCCCCGCCTTCTCACCGCTGATTGGCTAGCGGGAGGGGATTTTTGACGTTTCCTGTCAACTGTCAACAGTTGATTGGTCGAAGGGAAATCTCGGTCGGACTCGACAGTGCCCGCCCCCCTGGAGCTGAACCTCGTGGACAGCGCTGATTGGTCGACCTGTCAGGGCAAGTGAGCGCTGATTGGATGGAGCGAAGCTAGGCGAAAAGGCCTGTTAGATGAGGTTTAAACGGATTTTCATTATAATCCAAGATGTAAGAATCTAATTAATACATCCAAGAAGGAAGGAAAGAAGGAGATTACTCCTTGGGGAAAAGCTAGATACTGATTAGCAGTGATAAAAGAAGCACACATCAACATTTTGAACAATATGTATCCAACTAAATATAATTTTTGCAGTGATGAACCAAGATTAAAGGCTATATTGTAAACTAAACTTGACTTCAGTGTCAAAATGTCATTATATATTTCAAACATGATAAACATAGAAGGGTGTTTATTGTGTAAATACGTTTGTTTTATTACTATTATTACTATTATTATTATTATTATAACATATTCTATTTTTCCATTTCTTATACTTAATGTATATTTTTTCTCCTATGTCTACTTAATGTGTATTTGTGTTATTCTGATGTGTGTACATTTTTGTCTTTCTTTTGAGCTGCTGTAGCACAGGAGGTTTCCCCAGTGTGGTCTATCTTATCTTATCTTATAACATTAAGTATTCATTGTAAACTTTACCCCACAAATCAACTCATCATCAATCAAATTTCTTCATCACGTCAGTTTTGTTTTATAATTATAAAAACAGAAGGAGAGATATATAATGTGTTAATCAGTTAGTGTGTATTTTGAAAACTTTGGCAAAAGCCAGGTTAGCTTAATCACCCTGCTTCCACTCTTTATGCTAAGCTAAACTAAGCTAAGCTAAGAGGGGTGAAGTGTGTGTGTGTGGGGGGAGGGAAGTGTGTGTGTATGTGTGTGTGTGTATGTGTATGTGGACGAAGTGTGTGTATGTGGGGGGAGGAGGGGGAGTGTGTGTGTGTGTCTGTATGTGTGTGTGTGTGTGTGTATGTGGGGCGGGAGTGTGTGTGTCTGTATGTGTGTGTGGGGGGGGAGTGTGTGTGTGTATGTGGGGAGGAGGATAGTGTGTGTGTGTGTGTGTGTGTGTGTGGAGTGTGTGTGTGTGTGTGTGTGTGTGTGTGTGTGTGTGTGTGTGTGGGGGGAGGATAGTGTGTGTGTGTGTGTGTATGTGTGTGTGTATGTGGGGGGAGGATAGTGTGTGTGTGTGTGTGTGTGTGTGTGTATGTGGACGAAGTGTGTGTATGTGGGGGAGGAGGGGAGTGTGTGTGTATGTGTGGGGGGGAGGGAAGTGTGTGTGTGTGTGTGTGTGTGTGTGTGTGGGGGGGAGTGTGTGTGTCTGTGTGTATGTGTGTGTGGGGGGGGAGTGTGTGTGTGTGTATGTGGGGGGGGAGGATAGTGTGTGTGTGTGTCTGTATGTGGGGGGAGGATAGTGTGTGTGTGTGTGTGTGTGTGTGTGTGTGTGTGTGTGTGTGTGTGTGTGTGTGTGATGTGTGTGTATGGGGGGAAGTGTGTGTGTGTGTGTAGTGTGTGTGTGTATGTGGACAGGTGTGTGTATGTGGGGGGGAGGAGGGTGTGTGTGTGTATGTGTGTGGGGGAGGGGAGTAGTGTGTGTGTGTGTCTGTGTGTGTGTGTGGGGGAGGATGTGTGTGTGTGTGTCTGTATGTGTGGGGGAGGATAGTGTGTGTGTGTGTGCTGTATGTGGGGGGAGGATAGTGTGTGTGTGTGTGCTGTATGTGGGGGAGGATAGTGTGTGTGTGTGTCTGTATGTGGGGGGGGAGGATAGTGTGTGTGTGTGTGTGTGTGTGGGGGTGTGTAGTGTGTGTGTGTGTGTGTGGGTGTGTGTGTGTGTATGTGTGTGTGGGGGGGATAGTGTGTGTGTGTGTGTGTAGTGCAGTGTGAGTGTGAAATGTGTGTGTGTGTGGGGGGGTTTGTATGTGTGTGGGAGGGTGTTTTTTTTATTTACTTTATTAACCCTTTAAGATCTGCCTTCGGCCTCCTCGTCTCCATCTTGGCTCCAGGCCCTTGCAGCGATTGCACTCCTGTGTTAATCGTCTATATATATATATATATATATATATATATATATATATATATATGTATATATATATATATATATGTATATATATATATATATATATATATATATATATATATAACTCTGCAAACCCTTGGTGTTCTCTCAATGAGCTTCATGAGGTAGTCACCTGAAATGGTTTTACCTTCACAGGTGTGCTTTGTCAGGGTTCATTAGTGGAATTATTTCCCATTATTAATAAAAAAAGCAAAGGGTGGCTACTTTGAAGAATCTAAAATATAAGACATGTTTTCAGTTATTTCACACTTTTTTGTTAAGTACATAATTCCATATGTGTTCATTCATAGTTTTGATGCCTTCAGTGAGAATCTACAATGTAAATAGTCATGAAAATAAAAAAGGAAACGCAATGAATGAGAAGGTGTGTCCAAACGTTTTGGCCTGTACTGTATTTATATATATATATATATATATATATATATATATATATATATATATATATATATATATATATATATATTTCCCAGCTGCTCTATGATTTATCATCTTACCGGTGGATGTGTTGAGATTTCGTCATGTTTCTCTTTGATGAAACCTGACGACATTCACAGAAATCTGTCGCCGACAAAAACAAAAATCCTTTAAATTTCTGTCTTTATTACAAGTCACAGATTGGATAGAAGTCATTTACAGCAGAGTTTATCTAAAGGTTACAAAAGACCAACACCAGATTACAGCGATGCATTCCAGTGCACCTTTAACAGAGAGAAGACAGACTCGGGATGGTTCCTGAAGCTCCAAACCTCAAATCTGAAACCAAAAAAAACAAAAAGTTCTGTTTGATGTGTTTTCCCCCAAAGTGAAGGAATGAAAACCAGCTGTGAGATCCAATAAATTAGGAACTTTGTCCTCCTGAATCCCTTAGTTTGTTCCCTTAAATTAATAATGGGTGCTCTTTAATGACATATATACATATATATATATATATACATATATATATATATATATATATATATATATATATATATATATATATATATATATATATATATATATATACGTATATATATACATATATATATATATATATATATATATATATATATATATATATATATATATATATATATATATATATATATATATATACAGTACAGGCCAAAAGTTTGGACACACCTTCTCATTATGGAATCATCATGGAATTATGTACTTAACAAAAAAAGTGTGAAATAACTGAAAACATGTCTTATATTTTAGATTCTTCAAAGTAGCCACCCTTTGCTTTTTTTATTAATAAGGGAAATAATTCCACTAATGAACCCTGACAAAGCACACCTGTGAAGGTAAAACCATTTCAGGTGACTACCTCATGAAGCTCATTGAGAGAACACCAAGGGTTTGCAGAGTTATCAAAAAAAAGCAAAGGGTGGTTACTTTGAGGAATCTAAAATATAAGACATGTTTTCAGTTATTTCACACTTTTTTTGTTAAGTACATAATTCCATATGTGTTCATTCATAGTTTTGATGCCTTCAGTGAGAATCTACAATGTAAATAGTCATGAAAATAAAAAGGAAACACATTGAATGAGAAGGTGTGTCCAAACTTTCTGGGTTCACTTCCCACTGCGGGACATCAACCAATGTGTCCCTGAGCAAGACCCTTAAGATAGATGGATAGATCTTTATTGTCATTGTATGCAATACAACGAAATTCTGTTGGAGCAATCCTCTCCAAATAATCCAAATGAACCCCCTAGTTGCTCCAGAGGAGTGCCACCTCTGACATATAAGTCCCTTTTTGGATAAAAGCGTTAGCTAAATGACATGTAATGTAATGTTATTGTCGCGCGTTACCCCGTTAACCTTACTCACCTTTATATGTTCATATACAAAAGGTATTTTAGGCAAGCTCCCATGTTACATATCTGAATTTCTAATACTAATGGTTTACGGTCCCAGAACACTATTTCATTGAATGTACCTCAAGCTCGGACAGAGATGTTTTAAAAAGGCTTTCATATTTGCTGCTCCTTCTACCTGGAATGACCTACAGAAAACACTCAAACTACAGTGTTAAAGGTTATGTTAAAAGCGTAGAACATGAGTCCATCCACACGTGTAAATGTTTTAACTAAAGGTACTTTTATTTAATTGAAATGCACTTGAGATGTCTTTGCCTCTTTTGTGATTGTTTTGTTATTGCAAATTGTTGTTTTATGTAACTAACTTGTTCTTCTATCTTGGCCGGGTCTCTCTTGAAAGAGATTTTATATCTTAATGAGACTAACCTGGTTAAATAAAGGTTAAATAAAAAAAACGTGACCATTTCACGAACTGCCGCAAGACCGTTTTGGAAGGACCCTAGGGTGAAATTACTCCGAACCATCACTTTAACATCATTTGAGGGCACCGATTATTGAACCGAGGGAACAAACAAAGTGTGAAAAAGGACATAAATGACTCAAAGAGAGAATATTAATGTCCCCAGAGGGACGAAGAGAAATTAAAAGTATATTTTAAAATGTATATTTGTTACCCAAAATGTCAATGAGAGACTGGAAATGGAAAGAAGTGAATCTGTGTAATTGTCTGATAAGCTACAGTCAAGTACAACAACTTTAGAGTACGTTAAAAGTACTGAGTACTTCAGAGTATCTTGGAGTACACTGTAGTACTGTGAAGTACATCAGAGTATCTTGGAGTACGCTGTAGTACTGTAAAGTAGCGTGAAGTAGAACAAGGCCTCGGTAAGACAAAAAGAAGACTTGGTTAAAAAAGAGAAATGCAGCTGATGTCATCGTCAGTAGTTTTGAAGCCACGAAGATGAAGTGAGAAGGTCAGAGGTCAGAGGTTGGAGCAAAGGATTGTGGGTACTGGTCGTGGCTACATTTCGTCGGGTATCTGCTCTACGTCCTCGTTAAGGCAAACCGCTCTCAGACCCGAGCAGCAGCTAAAGACACGCGGCATAAAAATAAACTGGAAACAGGAAGGAGGAGTTTCTGACCCTACATTGGTTCACTGTACACACACACACACACACACACACACACATGCATAAACACACACAGACACACACACACACACACACACACATGCATAAACACACACACACACACACACACACACACACACATGAATAAACACACACAGACACACACACACACACACACACACACACACATGCATAAACACACACACACACACACACACACACACACATGCATAAACACACACACAGACACACACACACGCGCACATACGCACACACTCACACACACATATACAGGCACACACACGCATACGCACACACTCACACACACACACACACACACACACGCATACGCACACACGCACACACACATGCATACACGCAGACACACACACAGACACGCATACGCCATACGCACACACGCATACGCACACACACACACACACACACACACACACACACACAGACAGACACACACACAGACAGAGAGACACACACACACACACAGACAGACACACACACAGACAGACACACACACACACAGACAGACACACACACACACACAGACAGACACAGACAGACACACACACACACATACACACACACACACACACACACACACACACACACAGACACACACACACAGACAGACACAGACAGACACACACACACACACACACACACACACACACACACACAGACAGACACACACACACAGACAGACACAGACAGACACACACACACACACACACACACACACACACACACACACAGACAGACACAGACACACACACACACACACACACACACACACACACACACACACACACACGCACACACAGATCATTTATTTTTACCCTAAAGAGCGTTGTAGGGAACCATCCACGTGATTGTTTTTTTGGACAATTTGTTGAAAGAAACCCAAATTTCTGATATAGAAACTTTTTGAAAATGGGTCGGATTAGACCCGAGGACACCAGGACGGATAAATGAACCCTAGAAACAGAGATATTGAACGCGGGGGGGTGAATCACTTCCAGGAACCAGAGCCAATTAAAAACAAGCGTGCGGTCACTGTAGAGCTCTAAACTGTTAGGAGAGTGTTGGTAGAAAGGTCTGGACAGAAAGAGGCCTTTGAGTCTGTTGCGCTCTAAACGGTTGGTAGAGTGTTTGGTAGAAAGGTCTGGACAGAAAGAGGCCTTTGAGTCTGTAGAGCTCTAAACTGTTGGGGGAGTGTTTGGTAGAAAGGTCTGGACAGAAAGAGGCATTTGAGTCTGTTTAGCTCTAAACTGTTGGTAGAAAGGTCTGGACAGAAAGAGGCCTTTGAGTCTGTTGCGCTCTAAACGGTTGGTAGAGTGTTTGGTAGAAAGGTCTGGACAGAAAGAGGCCTTTGAGTCTGTAGAGCTCTAAACTGTTGGGGGAGTGTTTGGTAGAAAGGTCTGGACAGAAAGAGGCATTTGAGTCTGTTTAGCTCTAAACTGTTGGTAGAAAGGTCTGGACAGAAAGAGGCCTTTGAGTCTGTTGAGCTCTAAACTGTTGGTAGAGTGTTTGGTAGAAAGGTCTGGACAGAAAGAGGCCTTTGAGTCTGTTGCGCTCTAAACGTTTGGTAGAGTGTTTGGTAGAAAGGTCTGGACAGAAAGAGGCATTTGAGTCTGTTGAGCTCTAAACTGTTGGGAGAGTGTTGGTAGAAAGGTCTGGACAGAAAGAGGCCTTTGAGCTCTAAACTGTTGGTAGAGTGTTTGGTAGAAAGGTCTAGACAGAAAGAGGCCTTTGAGTCTGTTTAGCTCTAAATTGTTGATAGAAAGGTCTGGACAGAAAGAGGCCTTTGAGTGTGTTGAGCTCTAAACTGTTGGTAGAGTGTTGGTAGAAAGGTTTGGACAGAAAGAAGCCTTTGAGTCCGTTGGGCTCTAAACTGTTGGGGGAGTGTTTGGTAGAAAGGTTTGGACAGAAAGAGGCCTTTGAGCTCTAAACTATTAGAAGAGTGTTGGTAGAAAGGTCTGGACAGAAAGAGGCATTTGAGTCTGTTGAGCTCTAAACGGTTGGTAGAAAGGTCTCGACAGAAAGAGGCCTATGAGTCTGTTGAGCTCTAAACTGTTGGTAGAAAGGTCTGGACAGAAAGAGGCCTATGAGTCTGTTGAGCTCTAAACTGTTGGTAGAAAGGTCTGGACAGAAAGAGGCCTATGAGTCTGTTGAGCTCTAAACTGTTGGTAGAAAGGTCTGGACAGAAAGAGGCCTATGAATCTGTTGAGCTCTAAACTGTTGGTAGAGTGTTGGTAGAAAGGTCTGGACAGAAAGAGGCCTTTGAGTCTGTTGAGCTCTAAACTGTTGGGAGAGTGTTTGGTAGAAAGGTCTGGACAGAGAGAGGCCTTTGAGTCTGTTGAGCTCTAAACTGTTGGGAGAAAGGTCTGGACAGAAAGAGGCCTATGAGTCTGTTGAGCTCTAAACTGTTGGTAGAAAGGTCTGGACAGAAAGAGGCCTATGAGTCTGTTGAGCTCTAAACTGTTGGTAGAAAGGTCTGGACAGAAAGAGGCCTATGAATCTGTTGAGCTCTAAACTGTTGGTAGAGTGTTGGTTGAAAGGTCTGGACAGAAAGAGGCCTTTGAGTCCGTTGGGCTCTAAACTGTTGGGGGAGTGTTTGGTAGAAATGTTTGGACAGAAAGAGGCCTTTGAGTCTGTTGAGCTCTAAACTGTTGGTAGAGTGTTGGTAGAAAGGTTTGGACAGAAAGAAGCCTTTGAGTCCGTTGGGCTCTAAACTGTTGGGGGAGTGTTTGGTAGAAAGGTTTGGACAGAAAGAGGCCTTTGAGCTCTAAACTGTTAGAAGAGTGTTGGTAGAAAGGTCTGGACAGAAAGAGGCATTTGAGTCTGTTGAGCTCTAAACGGTTGGTAGAAAGGTCTCGACAGAAAGAGGCCTATGAGTCTGTTGAGCTCTAAACTGTTGGTAGAAAGGTCTGGACAGAAAGAGGCCTATGAGTCTGTTGAGCTCTAAACTGTTGGTAGAAAGGTCTGGACAGAAAGAGGCCTATGAATCTGTTGAGCTCTAAACTGTTGGTAGAGTGTTGGTAGAAAGGTCTGGACAGAAAGAGGCCTTTGAGTCTGTTGAGCTCTAAACTGTTGGGAGAGTGTTTGGTAGAAAGGTCTGGACAGAGAGAGGCCTTTGAGTCTGTTGAGCTCTAAACTGTTGGGAGAAAGGTCTGGACAGAAAGAGGCCTATGAGTCTGTTGAGCTCTAAACTGTTGGTAGAAAGGTCTGGACAGAAAGAGGCCTATGAGTCTGTTGAGCTCTAAACTGTTGGTAGAAAGGTCTGGACAGGAAGAGGCCTATGAATCTGTTGAGCTCTAAACTGTTGGTAGAGTGTTGGTAGAAAGGTCTGGACAGAAAGAGGCCTTTGAATCCGTTGGGCTCTAAACTGTTGGGGGAGTGTTTGGTAGAAATGTTTGGACAGAAAGAGGCCTTTGAGTCTGTTGAGCTCTAAACTGTTGGGAGAGTGTTGGTAGAAAGGTCTGGACAGAAAGAAGCCTTTGAGTCCGTTGGGCTCTAAACTGTTGGAGGAGTGTTTGGTAGAAAGGTTTGGACAGAAAGAGGCCTTTGAGCTCTAAACTGTTAGAAGAGTGTTGGTAGAAAGGTCTGGACAGAAAGAGGCCTTTGAGTCTGTTGAGCTCTAAACTGTTGGTAGAAAGGTCTGGACAGAAAGAGGCCTATGAGTCTGTTGAGCTCTAAACTGTTGGTAGAAAGGTCTGGACAGAAAGAGGCCTATGAATCTGTTGAGCTCTAAACTGTTGGTAGAAAGGTCTGGACAGAAAGAGGCCTTTGAGTCTGTTGAGCTCTAAACTGTTGGGAGAGTGTTGGTAGAAAGGTCTGGACAGAAAGAGGCCTTTGAGTCCGTTGGGCTCTAAACTGTTGGGGGAGTGTTTGGTAGAAATGTTTGGACAGAAAGAGGCCTTTGAGCTCTAAACTGTTAGAAGAGTGTTGGTAGAAAGGTCTGGACAGAAAGAGGCCTTTGAGTCTGTTGAGCTCTAAACGATTGGTAGAAAGGTCTGGACAGAAAGAGGCCTATGAGTCTGTTGAGCTCTAAACGATTGGTAGAAAGGTCTGGACAGAAAGAGGCCTATGAGCTCTAAACTGTTGGGGGAGTGTTTGGTAGAAAGGTCTGGACAGAAAGAGGCATTTGAGTCTGTGATTTGGAAGCAGCAGCAGTTCCAGTGTTCCTACATGTCCTGTATGTACACATAAATACAGATTCTTAATTACAACATCATTTCCCGTCTGTTTGGGTCTCTGGGCCCGGCCCTGCAGCGGCGTGGTGCGGCCACCGGGGGGCGCCGTGGCGCCGCGGTGAACGGAGGCTGGCGAGCCTTCTGGGTCAGCTGGGCTGGAAGCTTGGGGGGGGCGCTGAGGTATCTCTGGGGGGGGCTAGGGGAGGGTAGGGGAGGAGCTTCACTCGGCTTTCTTTATGAAGATCTGAGACAGGAGAGAGCACAGAAACCATTAACACTTTTATAGTTAAATAAAATGAGAGTACAGACAATAGGAACTGGGATATGTTTGTGTGTGTGTATATATATATATATATATATATATATATATATATATATATATATATATATATATATATATATATATATATATATATATATATATATATAAGAAAAGAAGAAAATAATAAAAAGATAAATAAAATAAATGGTTTTTAAAAATAGATAATTAAATTAAATAATTAATATACAACATGACAGAACATTCCCTGACACAGGACCTGAGAGACAAAAAAATTATGTAAATTTAAAAATAAAATCTATACAGAATATATATATATATATATATATATATATAAAGAAAAAAAAAGAGGAAAGAAAAAAAATAATAATAAAAAGTAAAAAAAATAAATAAATGAAAATAAATTAATGGTGTTAAAATAGATTATTAAATTAAATTTAATTTAATAATTAATGCACAACATGACAGAACAGAACATTCCCTGACACAGGACCTGAGAAACAAAAAAAATAAATAAAAAATAATTTAGATTAAAAAAAATATATGAAAAATAATAATAAGTAAAATAAATAAATAAATAAATAAATGTTAAAAAATAGAGTAAAATACAATAAGAAGTGTGAAATGTATGTACATACACACACAGTTATACATATCTAGATACAATAAATACAAAATAGAAGGGGGAAAAGTAGCAAAAGATATTCCCTTTTAATGCATTAATGCATGTACATGTAGCCCTAACTGATCCTGGCGCTCTTTAAGCCTGTTCTCTCTATATTCACTCTATAATATATTCAGTTTTCCCTGCAGAAATCTGTCTTTAAATGATCAAAAAGCCTCTCTAAACCCAGACTAATGCGGTCTTTAAAGGGTCAACGTGGAGAGACTTTCTTGCAGCCGCCCTCAAAGGGAGGTCAAAGGTCAGCGGTCGGGAGTTCACACTGAAACATTCCCATGATGCCACAGTGAAATAATCCTTTACCACCAACCAGTTAGAGACTCTTACAGATTAAAGAGTAACTTTTATTTTTTTTCAACCTGGACTCCAGTATAAAGATGGCAAAACAAGTTGTAAGCATATTTCCACCAGACTCCATGTAAATAATCAGGACTTTTAGCGTGTATAGAGCCAGCATATCTCCACCAGACTCCATGTAAATAATCAGGACTTTTAGCGTGTATAGAGCCAGCATATCTCCACCAGACTCCATGTAAATAATCAGGACTTTTAGCGTGTATAGAGCCAGCATATTTCCACCAGACTCCATGTAAATAATCAGGACTTTTAGCGTGTATAGAGCCAGCATATCTCCACCAGACTCCATGTAAATAATCAGGACTTTTAGCGTGTATAGAGCCAGCATATTTCCACCAGACTCCATGTAAATAATCAGGACTTTTAGCGTGTATAGAGCCAGCATATCTCCACCAGACTCCATGTATATAATCAGGACTTTTAGCGTGTATAGAGCCAGCATATCTCCACCAGACTCCATGTAAATGATCAGGACTTTTAGCGTGTATAGAGCCAGCATATCTCCACCAGACTCCATGTAAATAATCAGGACTTTTAGCGTGTATAGAGCCAGCATATCTCCACATGTAAATGGGTGAATTAAGGGTTTATTTCAACCAAACCAGAGTGGTGATTGTTGGAACAGTGGAAAGATGAACCAACTGTCGACTTTAAATGAAGTGTGTTTTACGATGCTAAAAGTCCTGATAATTTACATGGAGTCTGGTGGTTGCCGGGTTGAAAACAAAGTTACAGAAAAAAACGTCTAAAAATGTCAAAAGCATTGAAAAAAAGTCAAGAAACAAAATGTAAAAACCCTTAATTTAAAAGTTTTTTTGCTACTTTTTCCAATGTATTGGATGTTTTTGTCACTTTTTTCTTTGATTGGCTAAGTTTCAGTCACGTTTTTGGGTCTTTATGTCAACTGTGAGTGAGAAGACCAGATGAGACATGCAGAAATGCAGTCAAAGATATTTGAATTTTTTGATAAAATAAAAGCATGTGAATAAACTGTACATGTCTGTGTCTGGATGGGATTCTTATTTTCCAGTCTGGCCCTTTTATAGAAGCTAAATTCAGTCCCTCCAGAAAAACATGATTATGCGATCGCATAATTCAACGCATAATCAGCCAATCTCCGCATATTTATGCAAGTTCCCGCAATTTCATCACATAAAATTGCATAAATATCCGGCATATTCCATCGCATTTTTTAAGAAAACGTGCTGCATAATCATGGATTTTTGCCCCGCAACAATCACAAAAAAAACTTTTCTGGAAGGACTGTGAGTTTGACACTCCTCCTTTAGTGGATCTGAGACGAAAATGAAAACCATTCATTTATTCCACACGAGTTACTCCGGGTCACGTGGTTTTATTCTTTCATTTTTTTAATTCTCACCTCGCTGAGGATGACCCAGACGGGGGAGTCTGTCAGAACGGAGAGACGCATGGCCTCCAGGGGCCCGAAACTGGCATCCACCTCTCCCTCTGCGATACCGTTCTTAAACGTTCCTGGAAGACACAATAATAATACAATAATACAGTCAACAAACAGGGTTTCTGGATCACATTTAAGATCTTTTAAGACCTTTTTAAGACCTGTGCCCATATTCTGCTCATTTTCAGGTTCATAATTGTATCTTAAGGTTGTACCAGAATAGGTTTACATGGTTTAATTATCAAAAAAAACACCATATTTTTGTTGTGCTGCACATTGCTGCAGCTCCTCTTTTCACCCTGTGTTCAGGTCTCTGTTTTAGCTACAGAGTGAGACCTCTTTTCTTCTTCTTCTGTACTATCTTTGATTGCACTCGCACATGCTCAGTAGCTCAGATGTAGATCATGTCAGCTAGCTCCATAGACAGTAAAAGAAAGGCTGTTTCTCCACCTTCAGGATTAGCTGGGAGACTTCTTCTAAACCAGGGAGCACATGGAAGTAGTTCTTCTGGAGATTATGGTGAGCTAGTGTGTGTTGTAGCAGTTAAGGGTGTGACGAGATCATCTCGCGAGATCTCGCGTGACGAGATTTCTCGTCGAGGTGAAAAGAGTGAAAGAGTGACAGACAAGGAGAACACAATATGTCGACATTGTAAGAAAGAAATGCCATACTACGCGGGTGCAGTAGTTAGTAGAGAGCTGTGGTGGTGCTGTAAGTGTTTTTGCGTAGTGCTCGTGTTAGCCGCGGTATACAGTATTTTTTTCTTACAATGTTTACATATTGTGTTCGTCTTGTCACTCTTTCGCCGTTTATTATTTCCGCAGGAAAACCAAAATGTTGCCACACAAATGATTTAAAAGTGGCAGGGGGATCTTCAATAGTAATCCCACGCTCCATCACGCTGACATCACATCGCCTCACGAGACATCTTTTCACCTCGACGAGAAATCTCGTCTCGTTCTCGTGAACCCGATCTCGTCTCGTGGAGCAAGCGTCTCGTCACACCCCCTAGCTTGTAACCTTGGTTCTTTGAGTAAAGACTATTTTTCCCAGTCATATTTGTTAACTGAAGTTTTCTTTAAATTAGTGTTAAAATCGCGTCTCGCTCTCGTGACCCCAATCTCGTGTCTCGTCTTTTCTCGTGAGCGAGTGTCTCGTCACACCCCTGGTAGCAGTGCTTTGCTATTGAGAACGAGGTAGCATGCTAACGC
>CM046796.1:2146466-2161466 GCA_025617405.1 Perca schrenkii
CAGAGGAACGACAGTCAGTGAGCAGTGTGTTGCTGAGAGGCACTCCAGCAGCTGCTGTGGGGTTTGAACCTGTCGTGTCTCGTGTCACTCACCGATTCTGATGAATCCATCTTCTGTCCGATGGTACTTTGGTGTTTTCTCCCTCCCGTCTGTCAAGGCCTCTTTCTCCGCCTGAATATTCTGCAAAAACACACAAACACAAACCAACGTGTGAATGCAACTACAAAACAGTCAGGCTACATTTATATTGATACCTTTTGGTTTGAAAAGACAAATACATGTTGCTACGTTTACACCAAACAAAGCAACAAAAACGTCAAAAAAGGGACGAAAACATCCAAAATGAAGACAAAAACATCAAAAAAGCGTCAAAAACATCAAAAGAAGCCACAAAACTGTCCCAAAAAATGACAATAATGTCGAAAAGCCACAACAACTGTCCAAAGAAAGTCACAGAAAGTCCAAAATAGAGAAAAACATTGAAAAAGCCACAAGAACTGTCCAAAAAAGGGATGTAAATGTCCAAAATGAAGAAAAAAACATAAAAAAGCCACAAAAATTCTCCAAAAAAAGTGACAGAAACATCCAAAATAGAGAACGAAACATTGACAAAGCCACAAAAACTATGCAAAAAACCTGACAAAAAGGTTGAAAAAAAACCCCACAAAAAAACAGGGAAACATTTTGAAAATGCCACAAAAACTGTCCATAAAAGGGACGAAAATTTCCAAAATAAAGACTAAAACATTGAAAAAGCGTCAAAAACATAAAAAAAGCCACAAAACTGTCCAAAATAAATGACACAAATGTCGAAAAGCCATAAAAACTGTCCAAAAAAAGTGACGAAAAAGTCCAAAATAAAGACAAAAACATTGAAAAAGTCACAAAAACTGTCAAAAACATTGAAAAAGTCACAAAAACTGTCAAAAAAATTGACAAAACCCATCAAATACAGCTTTAAAACCCAGAAAAAGTGACAGAAACAGCTGAAACCTTGAGGGGCTACTGACCTAACACATAAACAGTCTGTTGGTAACATTAATGAGTTAATCACATAAAGAGTCTGTTGGTAACGTTAACGAGTTAATCACATAAACAGTCTGTTGGTAACGTTAACGAGTTAATCACATAAACAGTCTGTTGGTAACGTTAATGAGTTAATCACATAAAACGTCTGTTGGTAACGTTAACGAGTTAATCAAATAAACAGTCTGTTGGTAACGTTAACGAGTTAATCACATAAACAGTCTGTTGGTAACGTTAACGAGTTAATCACATAAAGAGTCTGTTGGTAACGTTAACGAGTTAATCACATAAACAGTCTGTTGGTAACGTTAACGAGTTAATCACATAAACAGTCTGTTGGTAACGTTAACGAGTTAATCAAATAAACAGTCTGTTGGTAACGTTAACGAGTTAATCACATAAACAGTCTGTTGGTAACGTTAACGAGTTAATCACATAAACAGTCTGTTGGTAACGTTAACGAGTTAATCACATAAACAGTCTGTTGGTAACGTTAACGAGTTAATCACATAAACAGTCTGTTGGTAACGTTAACGAGTTAATCACATAAACAGTCTGTTGGTAACGTTAACGAGTTAATCACATAAACAGTCTGTTGGTAACGTTAACGAGTTAATCACATAAACAGTCTGTTGGTAACGTTAACGAGTTAATCAAATAAACAGTCTGTTGGTAACGTTAACGAGTTAATCACATAAACAGTCTGTTGGTAACGTTAACGAGTTAATCACATAAACAGTCTGTTGGTAACGTTAACGAGTTAATCACATAAACAGTCTGTTGGTAACGTTAACGAGTTAATCACATAAACAGTCTGTTGGTAACGTTAACGAGTTAATCACATAAACAGTCTGTTGGTAACGTTAACGAGTTAATCACATAAACAGTCTGTTGGTAACGTTAACGAGTTAATCACATAAACAGTCTGTTGGTAACGTTAACGAGTTAATCACATAAACAGTCTGTTGGTAACGTTAACGAGTTAATCACATAAACAGTCTGTTGGTAACGTTAACGAGTTAATCACATAAACAGTCTGTTGGTAACGTTAACGAGTTAATCACATAAACAGTCTGTTGGTAACGTTAACGAGTTAATCACATAAACAGTCTGTTGGTAACGTTAACGAGTTAATCACATAAACAGTCTGTTGGTAACGTTAACGAGTTAATCACATAAACAGTCTGTTGGTAACGTTAACGAGTTAATCACATAAACAGTCTGTTGGTAACGTTAACGAGTTAATCACATAAACAGTCTGTTGGTAACGTTAACGAGTTAATCACATAAACAGTCTGTTGGTAACGTTAACGAGTTAATCACATAAACAGTCTGTTGGTAACGTTAACGAGTTAATCACATAAACAGTCTGTTGGTAACGTTAACGAGTTAATCACATAAAACGTCTGTTGGTAACGTTAACGAGTTAATCATATAAAACGTCTGTTGGTAACGTTAACGAGTTAATCGTGTAACTGGATTCAAAGACTCACGTCGAACGGCAGAACCTCCACCGATGTGTTGAAGAGTTTGTCTCCCGGATGTTCGATGTTCCCGCTCCGAAAGAAATACCTGAGAGAGAGAGACAAACACATGGGAGGCTTAAAATATATAACTTGATATATTGAAATAATCTGAAACTGGCATTACTTTGATTTAAATCATCAGTTGAATTACAGTACAGGCCAAAAGTTTGGACACACCTTCTCATTCAATGCGTTTCCTTTTTATTTTCATGACTATTTACATTGTAGATTCTCACTGAAGGCATCAAAACTATGAATGAACACATATGGAATTATGTACTTAACAAAAAAGTGTGAAATAACTGAAAACATGTCTTATATTTTAGATTCTTCAAAGTAGCCACCCTTTGCTTTTTTATTAATAAGGGAAATAATTCCACTAATGAACCCTGACAAAGCACACCTGTGAAGGTAAAACCATTTCAGGTGACTACCTCATGAAGCTCATTGAGAGAACACCAAGGGTTTGCAGAGTTATCAAAAAAAAGCAAAGGGTGGCTACTTTGAAGAATCTAAAAATATAAGACATGTTTTCAGTTATTTCACACTTTTTTGTTAAGTACATAATTCCATATGTGTTCATTCATAGTTTTGATGCCTTCAGTGAGAATCTACAATGTAAATAGTCATAGAAATAAAGAAACACATTAAATGAGAAGGTGTGTCCAAACTTTTGGACTGTACTGTATGTGTGTCTTCTTTTTTAAACGAGCTACCAAGGGATGCACAAAGAATTTCAGCCTTGGCTGACAATAAAATTGTATCGTATCGTATCGTACCTCTCGATGCGGACAGGTGTGAAGAAGCGTATCCGTATGAAGTCGCCTGCTACGGGCGTGAAGGCCCAGAAGAAGTCCTCCCCCAGGTAGGCTTTCTCCAGGGTGAAGTGCTGGTAGGTCTTCAGGCTGGTGGTCACCTCGGCCAGCGGGTTAGCGTGACCCTTATGGAGGGTCTGTTTCCCAAAGTCCTTATCCTGGAGGAAAACATGCAGTTTGTTGGGTTTGAATGTTATTCATCAGGGGATTTATGCAGATTTTTAAAAGGTCCCATGGCATGACAATGTTTCTTTATGAGTTTTTTTAACATTAATATGAGTTCTCCCAGGCTGCCTATGGTCCCCCAGTGGCTAGAAATGGTGACCTCCACCTTGCCTCCCCACCCTCTCTCCTCTTCAATAGCTTCAGACACAGAAATGGTACATCCTAAGGAAAGCTCATTGTGGGACTGGCTCTAGTGGCTGTAATTCTGCACCATGGCTGAATTTTGGCAAAGAGACTTCAGATACAGTATACGGCGCGCCACGCTGCTCGCCGTAGTGACGGCGCCGTTGATTACGGGAAGGTGTTTACGTAGGTGGAGCGTTCAATGCAGCAGGCTGTGAGAAAGTGGACATGGATCTGGTTCAATGCAGCAGGCTGTGGGGAAGTGGACATGGATCTGGTTCAATGCAGTAGGCTGTGAGGAAGTGGACATGGATCTGGTTCAATGCAGTAGGCTGTGAGGAAGTGGACATGGATCTGGTTCAATGCAGTAGGCTGTGAGAAAGTGGACATGGATCTGGTTCAATGCAGTAGGCTGTGAGGAAGTGGACATGGATCTGGTTCAATGCAGTAGGCTGTGAGAAAGTGGACATGGATCTGGTGAGCAGAAACAGTTGTTGTTTGGAAGAACTTTCAGTCAAAAGAAGGCCATTCAAGTCCAGCTACATGTTCAATCTCTTCACTGCTGATTGGTCTGGTGGTGTCAAGGACCCTAAACTATACACAACATGGCCGCTGTTACAACATCTGGTCTGAAACATCTGAAAGAATACCAGTTGTGCATGAAGGAATCTCCAGACAGCAGCCAGAATGCAGCAACTTCGGGTACGGCAAAGGAAGGACAGTCACTGTTTACTTCATTTATGAGTTTACTGTGTTCATGGACTGAGGATGGGAGGAGGAGTCGGTATTCGGTTTTGGAGTCGGCAGAATCTTAAAGTGATGGTTCGAGGGGTAATTTCACCCTAGGGTCCTTTTCACCATGACCTCGAGCCAAACACCTCCCCAGAAGAATTTTTCACCTGGGTCGAACATTGGGAGAGTTATTGTTATCAGCTGAATAGCTTAGTGCAGGTGCTAACGGATCCAACTGTGTATTTCGTAAATGACCCCACTAATAATGCCCAAAATGATACCAAACTTCTACACTAGTACAAATAGGTTATGTACTCATAAAATGATGGATTGGAAAGTTTGTAAGTACAACGGTAGTTTTTTAAAATAACACTTGTCTGCTGGTTATTATCATTATTTGTACTACTGTAGAAGTTTGGTATCATTTTGGGCATTATTAGTGGGGTAACTTACTCCGAACCATCACTTTAACCAGTGGATTCAGAATTTGGCCGAACCCCAATAATCTGGATTCAGTGCATCCCTAGATCTGACACCATATACAGTACAGGCCAAAAGTTTGGACACACCTTCTCATTCAATGTGTTTCCTTTTTATTTTCATGACTATTTACATTGTAGATTCTCACTGAAGGCATCAAAACTATGAATGAACACATATGGAATTATGTACTTAACAAAAAAGTGTGAAATAACTGAAAACATGTCTTATATTTTAGATTCTTCAAAGTAGCCACCCTTTGCTTTTTTTATTAATAAGGGAAATAATTCCACTAATGAACCCTGACAAAGCACACCTGTGAAGGTAAAACCATTTCAGGTGACTACCTCATGAAGCTCATTGAGAGAACACCAAGGGTTTGCAGAGTTATCAAAAAAAAGCAAAGGGTGGCTACTTTGAAGAATCTAAAATATAAGACATGTTTTCAGTTATTTCACACTTTTTTGTTAAGTACATAATTCCATATGTGTTCATTCATAGTTTTGATGCCTTCAGTGAGAATCTACAATGTAAATAGTCATGAAAATAAAGAAACACATTGAATGAGAAGGTGTGTCCAAACTTTTGGCCTGTACTGTATTTCTCTTATTATGGCGCTTTCTTTACCTCACTTCCCCCCCATAATGGTAGCATGACTCAAAACTCAGAAACTGAACCCTCCCTCCTTAACAGCATGTGTGTCTCTGTGTCTCTGCAGAGTCAACAGGAAGACTAAGATGACCCCCCTGTGTGCACCGAGCAGAAGATAATCTGAACCGTTAGTCACCCGAGAGACTACCGACAGACTTTTACACAGACTGGTATCACGGCCAGCCTCGCTGTAGCTGTCCATGATGACTCATCCAGTTTCAGTTCAGGGCTGAGACACGAAAGATACGAGCAACAGAAGCATGACAGCAGTGTGGGAGCCCCTTCTTTTGTTTTGAGATGTGGATGTTGTATTAGGCAAGGCAGCTTTACTGTATAGCACAATTCAGCAACAGGGCAATTCAAAGTGCTTTACATAAAACATTAAAGAGCGGTTAGAAAACAAATTAAAACATTAAAAGACAAGAATAAAATTGATAGTGCAGTATAAGAATTTAACTTAATTAATTTAAGTATTAGAGGGGAGGACCAAACGGCTGATATCGCTGAATGCTGGTTGATTTAAGCCATCCTATAGGCCTACATACAGTACAGGCCAAAAGTTTGGACACACCTTCTCATTCAATGCGTTTCCTTTTTATTTTCATGACTATTTACATTGTAGATTCTCACTGAAGGCATCAAAACTATGAATGAACACATATGGAATTATGTACTTAACAAAAAAGTGTGAAATAACTGAAAACATGTCTTATATTTTAGATTCTTCAAAGTAGCCACCCTTTGCTTTTTTTATTAATAAGGGAAATAATTCCACTAATGAACCCTGACAAAGCACACCTGTGAAGGTAAAACCATTTCAGGTGACTACCTCATGAAGCTCATTGAGAGAACACCAAGGGTTTGCAGAGTTATCAAAAAAAGCAAAGGGTGGCTACTTTGAAGAATCTAAAATATAAGACATGTTTTCAGTTATTTCACCCTTTTTTGTTAAGTACATAATTCCATATGTGTTCATTCATAGTTTTGATGCCTTCAGTGAAAATCTACAATGTAAATAGTCATGAAAATAAAAAGGAAACGCATTGAATGAGAAGGTGTGTCCAAACCTTTGGCCTGTAGGAGCTGGGGGCAGTTCATTTTGGCTACGCTCACACCGCAAGTCTTAAAGTGCCCATATTATGAAAAAAATCCCTTTTTCTGGGATTTGGGGTGTTATTTTGTGTCTCTGGTGCTTCCACACGCATACAGACTTTGAAAAAAATCCATCCATGGTGTTCTGAGTGAGATCTGGTTTGTGAATGTGTCCTGCCTTCAGTAGGATGTTTGTCTGCATCGTGTGCCTCTCCCAGAGAAGTTTCTCACATCTTAACAAATCTATCGACTTAACTCCCTGAAGGCGAATAAATCCCACTTCCACTTTAATTCTTTCAATTTGAATTTATTTTTTTAAAACCCAAGCGTTAGCGTTTTTCAGGCTGGAGGGTAATGGCTGTGTTTAGCCTCTGTCCGTGCAAGGTCCCACACGGTGTGTCGGCCCCTCCAAGTTCAATCTCCACACCGATGAAGGCGCCGGTCCGGGACGGCTGGATCAATATCCAATCGATGGGAGCAGACTGCAGCAGCCGTCAGCGGGGCTAATCTCCATCGCTGCTAACAGAGTAATCAGAGACTGCAGAGGCTTCCAATCAAGCTGTCTCTAACTCGTGACCTCGTGATCCCAGGATACATCTTTTGGTTATACAGTACAGGCCAAAAGTTTGCACACACCATCTCATTCAATGCGTTTCCTTTTTATTTTCATGACTATTTACATTGTAGATTCTCACTGAAGGCATCAAAACTATGAATGAACACATATGGAATTATGTACTTAATAAAAAAGTGTGAAATAACTGAAAACATGTCTTATATTTTAGATTCTTCAAAGTAGCCACCCTTTGCTTTTTTTATTAATAAGGGAAATAATTCCACTAATTAACCCTGACAAAGCTCACCTGTGAAGGTAAAACTTTCAACTTGCAATTATGCCACACTCAACGCAGAATTCGGCAAATTTGCCGACTTTGAGAATCAGAAATTGCCCCAGAAGCAGCAGAGAGTTTAATATTCAGGCTGAGAAAGAGCTTGCTGTGAGTCAGCTAGGTGAAAGCCTACTTACTTAGAAAATGTAATCATGGTTTTGCTCAATTTCCTAAATTCTAGGATGGCTTTGGAACTTTTTTGCTGACTTTTTCAGGGCTTGATGTGGACCACACTTAGAATATAATATGAGACATGCAATAATTGAGTCAAAGATATTTGACTTTTTCGATGAAATAAAATTATGTTAATAAACTCTACATGTGTGGCCCTTGGTGCGATTCTCTTTTTCCAGTGTGGCCCTCTGGGAAATTGAGTTTGACACCCCTGAAATATAAGACATATTTTCAGTTATTTCACACTTTTTTGTTAAGTACATAATTCCATATGTGTTCATTCATAGTTTTGAGGCCTTCAGTGAGAATCTACAATGTAAATAGTCATGAAAATAAAAAGGAAACACATTGAATGAGAAGGTGTGTCCTATCACTGTCATGTGACCTGGATAATGTAACAACACAGGTACACAGCCTATGAAGTAAACCACGCCTCTTTATGATCATAAAACTTTTTTTTTTTTTTAAATAAATGAACATAAAGTTGACCCTTAGGACCCTCGCTATAATGTTAGCAATTAATTCTGGTTAAAGGTGCCCTGCCACATGGATTTCATGACTTTGTGGTGATATCTGAAGGTCTACAATGGACTCGCAAAATGCCTTGGTTACCTTGTTTCAAGACATTCTAGCGTGGTGTAGAAATAATAGTAATAATAATAATAAAATAATCAGCTCGATTTGTGCCAGTTCTCATTAATATTCAACGAGCTAAGCTGTTTGAATCTGTTTGGCTAACTCCATCGCTGCTAACAGAGTAATCAGAGACTGCAGAGGCTTTCTATCTTCATCTCTCCACAGCTTCCACTCACGCTGCAGGGGGTACGTGTCCCCCTAGGGGTACCTTAGAGGACTGCAGGGGGTACGTGTCCCCCTAGGGGTACTCTGGAGGACTGCAGGGGGTACGTGTCCCCCCATGGGTACTTTAGAGGACTGTAGGGGGTACGTGTCCCCCTAAGGGTACTCTGGAGGACTGCCGGGGGTACGTGTCCCCCTAGGGGTACTTTAGAGGACTGCAGGGGGTACGTGTCCCCCTAGGGGTACTTTGGAGGACTGCAGGGGGTACGTGTCCCCCTAGGGGTACTTTAGAGGACTGCAGGGGGTACGTGTCCCCCTAGGGGTACTTTAGAGGACTGCAGGGGGTACGTGTCCCCCTAGGGGTACTTTGGAGGACTGCAGGGGGTATGTGTCCCCCTAGGGGTACTTTAGAGGACTGTAGGGGGTACGTGTCCCCCTAGGGGTACTTTGGAGGACTGTAGGGGGTACGTGTCCCCCTAGGGGTACTTTGGAGGACTGTAGGGGGTACGTGTCCCCCTAGGGGTACTTTGGAGGACTGCAGGGTGTATGTGTCCCCCTAGGGGTACTCTGGAGGACTGCAGGGGGTATGTGTCCCCCTAGGGGTACTTTAGAGGACTGCAGGGGGTACGTGTCCCCCTAGGGGTACTTTAGAGGACTGCAGGGTGTATGTGTCCCCCTAGGGGTACTCTGGAGGACTGCAGGGGGTACGTGTCCCCCTAGGGGTACTTTAGAGGACTGCAGGGGGTACGTGTCCCCCTAGGGGTACTTTAGAGGACTGCAGGGTGTATGTGTCCCCCTAGGGGTACTCTGGAGGACTGCAGGGGGTATGTGTCCCCCTAGGGGTACTCTGGAGGACTGCAGGGGGTACGTGTCCCCCTAGGAGTACTTAGGAGGACTGCAGGGGGTATGTGTCCCCCTAGGGGTACTCTGGAGGACTGCCGGGGGTACGTGTCCCTCTAGGGGTACTCTGGAGGACTGCAGGGGGTATGTGTCCCCCCTAGGGGTATTCTGGAGGACTGCAGGGGGTACGTGTCCCCCTAGGGGTACTTTAGAGGACTGCAGGGGGTACGTGTCCCCCTAGGGGTACTTTAGAGGACTGTAGGGGGTACGTGTCCCCCTAGGGGTAGTCTGGAGGACTGCCGGGGGTACGTGTCCCTCTAGGGGTACTCTGGAGGACTGCAGGGTGTATGTGTCCCCCCTAGGGGTACTTTGGAGGACTGCAGGGGGTACGTGTCCCCCTAGGGGTACTTTAGAGGACTGTAGGGGGTATGTGTCCCCCTAGGGGTACTTTGGAGGACTGTAGGGGGTACGTGTCCCCTTAGGGGTACTTTAGAGGACTGCAGTGGGTACGTGTCCCCCTAGGGGTACTTTGGAGGACTGCAGGGGAGTACGTGTCCCCCTAGGGGTACTCTGGAGGACTGCAGGGGGTACGTGTCCCCCTAGGGGTACTCTGGAGGACTGCAGGGGGTATGTGTCCCCCTAGGGGTACTCTGTAGGACTGCAGGGGGTACGTGTCCCCCTAGGGGTACTCTGGAGGACTGCAGGGGAGTACGTGTCCCCCCTAGGGGTACTTAGGAGGACTGCAGGGGGTATGTGTCCCCCTAGGGGTACTCTGGAGGACTGCACGGGGGTACGTGTCCCCCTAGGGGTACTCTGGAGGACTGCAGGGGGTATGTGTCCCCCTAGGGGTACTTTGGAGGACTGCAGGGGGTATGTGTCCCCCTAGGGGTACTCTGGAGGACTGCCGGGGGTACGTGTCCCTCTAGGGGTACTCTGGAGGACTGCAGGGGGTATGTGTCCCCCTAGGGGTACTCTGGAGGACTGCAGGGGGTACGTGTCCCCCTAGGGGTACTTTAGAGGACTGCAGGGGGTACGTGTCCCCCTAGGGGTACTTTAGAGGACTGTAGGGGGTACGTGTCCCCCTAGGGGTAGTCTGGAGGACTGCAGGGGGTACGTGTCCCTCTAGGGGTACTCTGGAGGACTGCAGGGTGTATGTGTCCCCCCTAGGGGTACTTTGGAGGACTGCAGGGGGTACGTGTCCCCCTAGGGGTACTTTAGAGGACTGTAGGGGGTATGTGTCCCCCTAGGGGTACTTTGGAGGACTGTAGGGGGTACGTGTCCCCTTAGGGGTACTTTAGAGGACTGCAGTGGGTACGTGTCCCCCTAGGGGTACTTTGGAGGACTGCAGGGGGTACGTGTCCCCCTAGGGGTACTCTGGAGGACTGCAGGGGGTACGTGTCCCCCTAGGGGTACTCTGGAGGACTGCAGGGGGTATGTGTCCCCCTAGGGGTACTCTGGAGGACTGCAGGGGGTATGTGTCCCCCTAGGGGGTACTCTGTAGGACTGCAGGGGGGTACGTGTCCCCCTAGGGGTACTTTAGAGGACTGTAGGGGGTATGTGTCCCCCTAGGGGTACTTTGGAGGACTGCAGGGAGGGTACGTGTCCCCCTTAGGGGTACTTTAGAGGACTGCAGTGGGTACGTGTCCCCCTAGGGGTACTTTGGAGGACTGCAGGGAGGGTACGTGTCCCCCTAGGGGTACTCTGGAGGGACTGCAGGGGGTACGTGTCCCCCTAGGGGTACTCTGGAGGACTGCAGGGGGTATGTGTCCCCCTAGGGGTACTCTGGAGGACTGCAGGGGGTATGTGTCCCCCTAGGGGTACTCTGTAGGACTGCAGGGGGTACGTGTCCCCCTAGGGGTACTTTAGAGGACTGTAGGGGGTATGTGTCCCCCTAGGGGTACTTTGGAGGACTGTAGGGGGTACGTGTCCCCCTAGGGGTACTT
Organism: Perca schrenkii; assembly: GCA_025617405.1. Taxonomy (NCBI): domain Eukaryota; kingdom Metazoa; phylum Chordata; class Actinopteri; order Perciformes; family Percidae; genus Perca; species Perca schrenkii. The sequence goes on from CM046796.1 coordinate 2,157,782, forward strand.
TAGAGGACTGCAGTGGGTACGTGTCCCCCTAGGGGTACTTTGGAGGACTGCAGGGGGTACGTGTCCCCCTAGGGGTACTCTGGAGGACTGCAGGGGGTACGTGTCCCCCTAGGGGTACTCTGGAGGACTGCAGGGGGTACGTGTCCCCCTAGGGGTACTCTGTAGGACTGCAGGGGGTACGTGTCCCCCTAGGGGTACTCTGGAGGACTGCAGGGGGGTACGTGTCCCCTCTAGGGGTACTCTGGAGGACTGCAGGGGGTACGTGTCCCCCTAGGGGTACTCTGGAGGACTGCAGGGGGTATGTGTCCCCCTAGGGGTACTCTGGAGGACTGCAGGGGGTACGTGTCCCCCTAGGGGTACTCTGGAGGACTGCAGGGGGTACGTGTCCCTCTAGGGGTACTCTGGAGGACTGCAGGGGGTACGTGTCCCTCTAGGGGTACTTTGGAGGACTGCAGGGGGTACGTGTCCCTCTAGGGGTACTTTGGAGGACTGCAGGGGGTATGTGTCCCTCTAGGGATACTTTGGAGGACTGCAGGGGGTATGTGTCCCTCTAGGGGTACTTTGGAGGACTGCAGGGGGTATGTGTCCCCCTAGGGGTACTTTGGTACTTCCTTCCTTCCTTCCTTCCTTCTACTGTCTTCTTTTTTCTCCAAGTTTGTCGAAATTTTTGTCGCTGCTTTCTAAGTTTCTGATACGATTTTCCAACCTATTCTTGCCTTCCTTCTTTCCTTCCTTCCTTCCTTCCTTCCTTCCTTCCTTCCTTCCTTCCTTCCTTCTTTCCTTCCTTCCTTCTACTGTCTTCTTTTTTTCTCCAACTTTGTCGAAATTTTTTATACTATTTTCCACCTACTCTTGCTTTCCTTCCTTCCTTCCTTCCACAGACTTTTTACAAGTTTTTACGTTTAAAGTAAAAGTGTTTGTCTCCTTTTTTCATCAACATTTCAATGTTTTTCAGTTCCGTGGCTGCTGTTTGGTAAATCTCTCGCTGGTCAGGGAGGTACTTGGCTTAAAAACACGAGAAGAGAGAGAGCGGATGTTATAAAAGGAGTGTGTGCGTGTCGACAAGCCTCTCTGCATCATGATGCTGTATAATGGGCACAGGTGTGTTCAGGTGTCCTTCAGGGGCCATGCTCCATGTACAGTACGGCAGATGTATGCACTATTTTTTAAGCCGCTAACATATTTTTGGGAAAACATGATAGTTGTAACAGCTTAATTTCTTTTGACGCGTTTTTTTTCAACTTTTTTCAAAGCTTTTTTTTTTTGTTGCATTTTATTGCTTTTTTCAAAAAAAATTCAACTTTTTTTCAGAAAATTTCCAAAGTTTTTTCAGAAGATTTCCAAAGTTTTTTCCACTTTTTTTCTGCTTTTTCTGCTTCTCTAAAAGTTTTTGAAGCTTTTTTTTGCTTTGTTGTCCTTGATTGTATTTCTTTGTCACTTTTTTGTACATCCAACTGTCTTTATCCTTCTGAAACCAGAACACAACAACAAATGCTGACTCATTTTCACTTCAGAAGCAAAAAAAAATGTCAGATGTTTCTATTTTTAAGCTCGATAATTTAGGTAGGGTTTCTAAAACCTCCCCCCTGCTGCAGACAACAATAACTGAAAATTGGTAAATTAGGGAAAGTACTGACGTAGCAAAAGTACTCAAGCAAGAAACAGAAGATTTGAGATGAAATGTGCCCTTGAATTGAACATCACACACACACACACACACACACACACACACACACACACACACACAAACTCGTTACCTTGAGTTTCTGTATTTTTCCAGCCAGAGACGAGTGCGTGCCGACATGTTGGAAGAGAGACGGTTTGAACCGAATCCTCAGGTTTGCTTTCTGCCTGTCGCAGTGTTTCTGATGGAGACACACAAACATGTACAATTACACCTTTTAAATCCTTCACTACAAACACAACATCCCAGCAGTGTTAGACAGCCATACTCCAAACTAACGTACACAGAAGGTGTTCTCAAACATTTCACTCACAGGGCAGTATGTTGTAGAGGAAATGCTGCCCTTAAACACGGCTGACTGGCTCTCTTTGGTGCCATAATAAACCAGATCCTACTACTGGCCACGCTGAGCTGCCTCACAGTAAACCTGTTGTCATGGTTATGTTGAGGCTGTGGGGGGGGTTGTCGGCAGCTGCTGCATGTAACTAATAAAGTAACTTGTAATCTAACTTTGTTACTTTTAAAATCAAGTAATCTGTAAAGTAACTAAGTTACTTTTTCAAACTGTGGCAACACTGCATGCGACATTGTGCGCAAGCCATTGACAGTAATGGGTTTCATAGCTGCTGTCGTTTGCGCGTACAATATGAATGGCCCTTAAGACTGCAACTATATTTTGTACTCTGTTTATGCATGGGAATGTTGATATGTAAACAAAGTCTACATTGTCTATATTCTGTGCTTATGTATTTGTTTTGATATGTATTAGAGTACTTGAAGAGGACTATGTATATTAATATTTGTAAAGAAAATACTAGCTATACTGCTCTTATTTTTTATATTATATGACTGATTTGTCTGAATATGTCTTATCTGTGATAATGTTTTATGTTTTGTGTGGACCCCGGGGAGAGTAGCTGATGTTCTGCATCAGCTAATGGGGATCCTAATATAATCAAATCAAATCAAATCAGAGGTCTGAAATGATTGCCGATTAAAAAAAAAAAACATTTAATCAACTCACTTTTAACTTTTAAGCAACATACATTCAAGTTGAGTTCTCTGTGTTCCTGCTCAACTGTTGGGACTGATTTGGGTTCCAGTATTTAGTACCGTACCGTGTAGCTATGATGAGAGTGTGATGCGTGGAGACTACTCACAGCATCCTTCTCCGGGTTGCACACCTTGACCCACATGATGTGGTCCAGCAGCCAGTCGATGGGTTTGTCTTTGTAGAACATCAGCATGAACTCCACGATGAGCGACAGGTCCAACGACTTGAACATCTTACCTGTCGGAGAAGAAAGGGATTTATCAGTCTCTCCAGAAAAACGGGGTTATGCGATCGCATAATTGAACAAATAATCAGCCAAAGTCTGCATATTTATGCATCACTTTTTCGGGTCTTTGTCGACTGTGAGTGAGACGACTAGACGAGACGTGCAGTAATACAGTCAAAGATATTTGAGTTTTTTGATGAAATAAAAGCATGTGAATAAACTCTACATGTCTGTCTCTGGATGGGATTCTTATTTTCCAGTCTGGCCCTTTTAGAGAAGCTGATTTCAGTCCCTCCAGAAAAACGGGATTATGCGATCGCATAATTCAACGCATAATCAGCCAAAGTCTGCATATTTATGCAGGGGGTGCGGGGGAGCCCATTTTTTCAAATACGTGCACTTTCGCCACATAAATTGCAGATTTCCGAGCAAAATATGCAGAGCTTGCATGATTTCATAATCCCCGCATTTTCGTTACAAATTCTCGCAATTTAATCGCATATAATTGCAAATAATTGCATAAATATCTCGCATATTCCATCGCATTTTTTAAGAAAACATGCCGCATAATCCAGGATTTTTGCCCTGCAACAATCACAAAAAACTCACACTGTAAAAAACATCAACTCACTATCTGCTAGCTGCCTGTCCCCTGAACACACTGTAAAAAACATCAACTTACTATCTGCTAGCTGCCTGTCCCCTGAACACACTGTAAAAA
>CM046796.1:2174104-2179104 GCA_025617405.1 Perca schrenkii
TGTGTGTGTGTGTGTTTGTACGTGTGACTGTGTGTGTGTGTGTGTGCGTGTGTGTATGTGTGTGTGTGTGTGTGAGACTGTGTGTGTGTGTGTGTGTATGTGTGTGTGTGTGTGTGAGAGAGAATGTGTGTGTGTGTACGTGTGACTGTGTGTGTGTGTGCGTGTGTGTGTGTGTGACTGTGTGTAAGACTGTGTGTGTGTGTACGTGTGACTGTGTGTGTGTGTGTGTGCGTGTGTGACTGTGTGTGTGACTGTGTGTGAGAGATAATGTGTGTGTGTGTGTGTGTGTGAGAGAGAGAATGTGTGTGTGTGTGTGTGTGTGACTGTGTATGAGTGTGAGACTGTGTGTGTGTGTGTGACTGTGTATGAGTGTGAGACTGTGTGTGTGTGTGTGTGTGTGTGAGAGAGACTGTGTGTGTGTGTGTGTGTACGGTTGACTGTGTATGAGTGTGAGACTGTGTGTGTGTGTGTGTGTACGTGTGACTGTGTGTGTGTGTATGTGTGACTGGTGTGTGTGTGTGTGTGTGAGTGACTGTGTGTGTGTGACTGTGTATGAGTGTGTGTGACTGTGTGTGTGTGTGTGTATGTGTATCTGTGTGAATGTGTGTGTGTGTGTGTGAGTGACTGTGTGTGTGTGACTGTGTATGAGTGTGTGTGACTGTGTGTGTGTGTGTGTGTGAGTGACTGTGTGTGTGTGACTGTGTATGAGTGTGTGTGACTGTGTGTGTGTGTGTGTGTATGTGTATCTGTGTGAATGTGTGTGTGTGTGTGTGTGTGTGTTAAAGTCCTGCATTGAAAATGTTACTTCAGTAAAAGTCTGCAAGTATCATTAGAAAAATGTAGTTAAAGTATTAAAAGTAAATAAAAATCCTCCCATGCAACGTGCAAACACTGCAAAAATAGATGTGTTAAAAGTCCCTGAACACACTCACCACATGTGTTAAAATTCTACACGTTGTGTCATTTTTAACACATCTCTTTTTGCAGTGTACAGTTTCCTACATCCATTTTAAATCTCTGTTTTAAGAAATCACTAGTGGGATAAATCCTATTCATAATTTTAAATTGCATTTCATTCACCTTTGGCGGCACAGGAAATTTGAAGTATTTACATCAAATTTTATTTATTGTCTCCTTACTGAAGTCTTTGAGAATACACTGCAAAAATCAGGGACTACACATGTTGTGTCATTTTTAACACATCTCTTTCTGCAGTGAAGGATCCAAACAGTAGAAGTAGAAAGTGGCATGAAAAGAAAAGACTTAAGTAAACTATAAGTACATTACCTCCCAACATTTGGACTTAACTACAGTAACTGCTGAGTTTACTTTAAATATTCTATTTTGGTGCAGAGAGGAACGTACCGTAGTCATCTACTCGGTGGTGGTATTTTTGGGAGTGTTAATTGAACAATTAATTGAATACATCAAAAAATGTGAATTAATTAAATGTGCAAATATTTGTGTTTTTATTCATACAAGGTTTGGATTACAGTTCGTGTTAGGGCTGCTCAAAAAAACAGTTCAACCAATCAACAGTGAAAACACCTTGAAGGCTTCATACTTTTCCTGTTTTAACTTTTTTAATTTTCCTTCAGAACACAAGACAAAATAAGAGTTGACCTGCCAAAAATAATGTGTAAAACAAATGTTTTTTTTATCAATTATTGTGTTTTTGTGGTCCTCAGGAGCTGAAATCCTAATCGTGATTAAAATTCTGACTAATTGCACAGCGCTAACAAATAGTTTGTGTTCTTTAAGCTTTTATTGTGAAAGTTTTCTACCTGGACGTAGTAAGTTCCTTTAGACTGAGCGTACATCATCAGGAAACAGTAGTCCAGGTTCTGCTTCGTCCTCCACCTGAGGAGGAAGAGGAGGAAGAGGTGGAAGAAGAGGAAGAAGAGGAGGAAGAAGAGGAAGAAGAGGAGGAAGAAGAGGAGGAAGAAGAGGAGGAAGACGAGGAAGAGGAGGAGGGAGAAGGGGAGGAGGAGAAAGAAGGGGGGAGAAGGAGCAGAAAAGGATTAAATAAAAAATATGGAGGATGAGGAAGAGATGAAAATTTGCAACAAATAAAGTGTTTGCCTTACTACACACACACACACACCACACACACACACACACACACACACACACACATACACACACCCCTACCCACAAACACGCGCACACACACACACACACACACACACACACACGTACACACACACACACTCACTCCCTACACACGTACACACAAATTCAAACACACACACCTACACACACACACACTCGCAAACAGACACGCACGCAAAAACACACACACACTCCCCTGTACACGTACACACACACACACGCGCACACACACTCCCCTACGTACACACACACTCACACACACTCTCCCCTATACACACGTACACACACACACACACACACACACACACACACACACACACCCCTACACACACACACACGCGCGCGCACACACACACACACACACACACAGTCCCCTATACACACGTACACACACACCTACACACACGAACACACACACACACACACACACTCCCCTACACGCGTGCGCACACACACACTCCCCTATACATACCTACACACGAACACACACACACACCACTACACGCGCACACACACGTACACACACACCTACCCACACGAACACACACACACACACACACACACACACTCCCCTACACGCGTGCGCACACACACACACTCCCCTTTACACACCTACACACACGAACACACACACACACACACACACACACACACACACACACTCCCTACACACGTACACACACACACACACACACACACACAAATTCAAACACACACCCCTACACACACATATGCACACACTCGCAAACAGACACGCACGCAAAAACACACACACAGTCCCCTATACACACGTACACACACACACACACACTCACACACACTCTCCCCTATACACACGTACACACACACACACACACACACACACCCCTACACACACACTGTATGAACTAAGAGTCAATGGAGAGATAATAATTATTTTTTGATCCAGTTTGAATTGAGCCATGGATTACACATATGATGTTCGTCAATTTAAAACGTTATTTTTCAACCGAAGAAAGTCTCTGTTTATTGTTAAACTGTTGAAGTATAAGACTGTAAAAATACGTAATTAGAAAGACTACAAACTTCATGGATGACGTCTCTCTGAAGCTACGATGTCTGTGTGTATATAGTACCAGGATGTAACGTTACTCTAATGATCAGAGGATCTCTCTCGTTCTTTAGCTTCTCTGCTGAGAACACCTGACTGGATAAAACCCAGCAGGTAAGATAACGTTACATGTGTTGTAGAACAGAGCTAAGCTAGCTAGCTAGCGAGCAAGCCGATCAAGCTAGGTGAGGTAGATTGTGTGGGATGGGAGATGTAGTCCACTGGGAGATGTAGTCCACTGGGAGATGTAGTCCACTGAGAGATGTAGTCCACTGAGAGATATAGTCCACTGGGAGATGTAGTCCACTGGGAGATGTAGTCCACTGGGAGATGTAGTCCACTGAGAGATGTAGTCCACTGAGAGATATAGTCCACTGGGAGATGTAGTCCACTGGGAGATGTAGTCCACTGAGAGATGTAGTCCACTGAGAGATATAGTCCACTGGGAGATGTAGTCCACTGGGAGATGTAGTCCACTGGGAGATGTAGTCCACTGGGAGATGTAGTCCACTGGGAGATGTAGTCCACTGAGCTGTCTCACACTAAACTAAGTGGTACTACGACAAACCTACGGCTAACTGAGACTTTCTTCGCTTGAAAACTCATCTTTTAAATTGACGAACATCATATGTGTAATCCATGGCTCAATTCAAACGGGATCAAAAAATTATTTGCCTCTCCCCGTTCACTACCGTTCATATTTTTTCCGAGTTTAGTTCCCATGAGGTCCACCGGAAGGGGCGGGACTTCGGCTCTCTATATCGATTCAAAGATACACGATCCAGTATTATCGATGTAAAAGTGAAAATATCTTTAATATGCACCTTTATTTTAGATTCTAAAACTGTCTCGTTTACGAATCTTTGGTCTAAACTTGGCTTAAAGTAGCCTAGAAATCTAGACACACCCTAGCAGCAGCAAAAAGTGATGTGCGATACCACTTAATTCCTATTCGATCCCATACCAAGTAATACCCAGGCTGGTATTGCCGATACCAATACTTTTTACGTATTTTATTTGTAGTGGGATGTGACAACTAGTTTAAAGTAAAAAAGTAGGTTGTAGGCTTACCAATTCCAAATTATAGCTGCGTAATGACAAGACAATAAACTACTCTCATATTATTTAATTATAAAGAAAATATCAGACACTTGTACAGTAAAACAGGTTGAAAATAACACACAAATAAAAAAAGTGTGGACTTTTAACCTTGTCACAAAATATTCCATATCCATTCCATAAAAAATTATATTATAAAAATTATATTATATTATATATTTTATTTTATTTATTTTTTTCACCGAGCCGCAGTGCACACACAACTGACGGGCGGAAGGAGAAGTAGTTCCTTCCCCTAACCGGATATAATTAGACTTTTCTGGTGACAACAAGTCACTTATGATAACATAAAAACTCACTCTAAATTACTGAGTTTATATTTCGATCTTTTTATATGAGAATCGATACTAGAGCAGGAGACGTTGGGATCGTAAATATCAATACTTTAGTATCGATCCGCACTAGAGGTAGACCGATTAATCAGTTTTGCCGATTAATCGGCACCGATAAAAAAAATCCATACCGATAGTTTTTGATGATGCCTTTGTTTATGTTTTCAACCAACGGGAAAGCAGGTCCGTCACACATTACGCCTTATATGGGCATCCAAGCGAGAACAGAGAGTATATAGTGGGAAAGATAAGATCCCTCCGGGTCAGAGATCATCTGTTACCGTTCTAAACCGACAGTTTAACTGTTTTTATTTGTTATTTGTTACTTTTTCTTTCAGTTTGAATGA
>CM046796.1:2184104-2186604 GCA_025617405.1 Perca schrenkii
CACACACTCCACCAGCCCCAACTCACACAGCATTTTAACCGCAGTTTAAAGTGTTTTTTACTTCAGGGAGTCAATAGCCTTTTTATAATCCTGCTGAGGTCTAAAAACAATCTTTCTTTATAGGGAAACTGTAAAGTTAACACAGACGCACACACACACTCACACACTATCGCACACACACACACACACACACACACACACACACACACACACACACACACACAGAGTAAGTCACAGACACACACACACACACACACACACAGAGTAAGTCACAGACGCACACACACACACACACACACACACACACACACACACATAGACAAATAGTAAGTCACAGACGCACAGACACACAGACACACACACACACACACACACATAGTAAGTCACAGACGCACACACACACACACACACACACACACACAGATGCACGCACACACAGATGCACGCACACACACATAGACAAATAGTAAGTCACAGACGCACACACACACAGACACACAGACAGACACACACACACACACACACACACACACACAGATGCACGCACACACACACACACACACACACACACACACACACACACACACACACAGACACACTAGGGGTGGGAATCACCAGAGGCCTCACGATACCATATCATCACGATACTTATGTAACGATACGATATTATTGCGATTTTAAACATTTGCAATATTCTGCGATATATTGCAATGTATTACCTTTTTTCCAACTTCAGATTTTTCCAAAAGGCCAATTTTGTCAACATCTGTTTTATCTAAAAAGATAAATTTCTCTGTTTGTTCATCTCACTTCAGTTTTATTGCTGCAAAATGTGATTGTCAAGCAGACAGACTGACCAACACATATATCATAAAAGATCCATACTTGGCGTCTGTGTATCGATACAGTATTGCCACGAAAAATATCGTGATGATGCTGTATTGATTTTTTCCCCCCACCCCTAAGACACACACACACACAGACAGACACATAGTAAGTCACACACACACACACACACACACACACACACACACACACACACACACAGTCAGATGCTTCTCCACCTGAAACGAAGACAGAACAGAAGCAGTCTATCTAACAGGAAGTGACTTGCTTTCCTTTTCCAAACACAACCAATCAAAATGCTACACTTATTTACCAGGGCGCGCGCACACACACACACACACACACACACACACACACACACACACACACACACACACACACACACACACACACACATAACGTTATAACTGAACACTGACCTATATAACATATATAGGTCAAAGGTCAGATTACCTGTTATGAACAATGGATACCAACAATACACACAGAGCAAGGGGAGGAGGAGGGACACACACCCACACACACACACACACACACACACACACACACACACACACACACACACACACACACACACACACACACACACACACACACACACACACACACACACACACACACACACACACACACACACACACACACACACACACAGACACACACAGACACACGCACACAGACACACACACACACACACACACACACACACACACAGACACACGCACACAGACACACACACACACACACACACACACACACACACACACACACACACACACACACACAGACACACACAGACAAAAACACAGAAACACAGACACACACACACACACACACACACACACATACACATACAGACACACAAACACACAGTGAGTCTCACACACACACACACACAGTCAAAGGCACAAATAACGTGTTTTTTACGAATACTTATTTCGAACAAATACTTAAATGAAATGAAAAACTTAATATCAAAAAGCTGCGTTTCCTCATGAGACGGCAGTGCATGCTGGGATGAGTGAGTGACGTTCAGGAGTCGGAGGAGGTGACTGACACAGGCAGCTCCACACAGCAACAGAGAGGGCTCGGCTCGGCTCACTATTTTTGTTGAATAGATTTTTTGTACCTTAAAGGGAAACTTCACCGATTAGCATTAAGCTTTGTATCAGTAGAACCCCGGTAGTATTTCTGAATGACCGTGCTTCCCTCCCTCATGTCCCCCTGAGAGGGGAGATATCTGTATTGAGGGTCTGGAAAAAAGCCGCAGATGACGCAAAATGACGATTTTTGCGTCATCTGAGGCTTTTTTGCCCAGAGGCAAAAGACTACAGCCTGTATTCACTGTGTATTAGGAGCCACTTCTGCATAGCCCAAAGGGGGTTGGACCCATAGACTGGTTGGACCATAGGGTCGGACCGTCGGCTTTTTCCGGAGATTGCCGAGGTAAAAACGAGTTTCAGCCATCTTGAATCCTCGCTTAGCTTCTCAGAAACTGTTTATCCCGACGGAAATTTTGGGACGCAAGCTTTTATTTAGAAAAGTAGACGGGACGGCATGATATGGGACGCATGGCTGCAGCCATACAGTCTTGGAAATCTTAGAACAACAATTATGTTCATTCAACCCCAGCCGTCTCGTTATTGTGGTCTTT
>CM046796.1:2199104-2201604 GCA_025617405.1 Perca schrenkii
AACGGGCGCCATCTGGACTACGCAGCGGAAAGGGGGAGGGACCGGGGACGTGGACCGGCAGCTGATTGGACGAACGCGTCACGTGGGTCTGGCTTCTCGTTCAGAATCCGATCTCATATTGGACTAAAATAGTTCACCGAAACTTAACCCCTTAACGCCGACTCTCGCTAATTTGCATCAAACCCCTTCCATTGCGACTGCAGGCGAGATAGCGTGGGTGTATTCCCACAATCCCGGTTTGTTTACATTCGATACATACCTAGGAACCTTTTGCACGCACTGGTTTCTCGTAGGACCGGTCAGAGTGGGAACTACATCCAGTTCAAGGAAGCAAGATTAACCCTAACCCTAAACCCTAACCCTAACCCTAAAAAGACTACTGTCAATGTTAGGGAGTAGGAGAGTGTTTTCTTTCTTGCTGTTGTCAAGATTCATTTATTTGTCAATTACTTGAAAATGTGTTTTATTAATTTTACCATTTTGTAAAGAATTTTACCATGAATGCCTGTTGTCGCTAATTTGCATCATACCTACATTTATATCTATTCTATATGCTATAGACCAGGGGTCACCAACCTTTTTGAAACTGAGAGCTACTTCATGGGTATTGAGTCATACGAAGGGCTACCAGTTTTGATCTTCATCTTGACTCTTCTGAAATAACAAATTTGCTCAGTTTGCCTTTAGTTATATATGATTATTAATGATAACATTGACACTGGTCATGTTAATGATTTCTCACAATAATTATCAACAATGACTTAACAAGATGGGAAAGATAATATCAATATTACATTTTCATTTTTAGAACAGGCCTGAGGGCTACTCATGTGGTCCTTGGGGGCTACCTGGTGCCCGCGGGCACCGTGTTGGTGACCCCTGCTATAGACAAATTAACAATCTCATCTTAATTTAGCATCAGCTTGGAGCCAGGAACACACATAATAAAGTTCTTATATAATTGTGAATAAATTCAGGCGTCAAAGGGTTAAGCAAGTAAGTAAAATGTATTTGTGTAGCACCTTTCACAATAAAATGCAATACAACACAAGAAGTCACAATACGAGCACATTGAAATACAAATAGAAAATGTAACAAACAACCATAAAAAAAAACATCGACTAAGTAAAAGCCTGCTTGAACAGCAGAGTCTTCAGCTGCTTTTTAAAAGATTCGACAGAATCCACACAGCGTAGCGAGAGAGGCAAGTCATTCCACAGCCTAGGAGCCACTGCTGGGACTGACCGATCCCCTTCTAGTTTTAAACTTAGTGCGGGGAACCACTAATAGCATCTGACCTAATGATCTCAGACTACGGGTGGGGGTATGTAGCTGTATCAAATCAAAGATGTAGAAAAGGAACTTGACCGTGCAAGGCTCTGAAAGTAATGACCAGAATTTTAAATTGAATCCTATACTGGACTGGTAACCAGTGAAGTGCTGCTAAAACAGGCGTGATGTGTGCTCTTTTGTTAATGTGCATTAAAAGCCTTGCAGCAGAGTTCTGAACAGTCTGGAGACGATAAAGCTGATTCTTACTCAGACAAGTAAAAAGACTGTTGCAGTAATCTTAGCGTGAAGAAATGAAAGCATGAATGATCATCTCTAATTCACCCTTAGTGTTTCTGAAAACATTTTAAGTGAGAAATAAGCAGTGCAGTTGCTGAATCTGTCTTCATTTCAGATCATCAAAGGTCAGTTTAGAAGATTTTCGTCAGATTGAGAGGGTTGGCGAGCCGAGCTGACTGCTCGCCATTTCCGGTGAGTGTTTGTAACACAAGTGTTTCTTTTGGGATAACACTAACCATCCAAAGTGGGCACTACGGCAGGAAGTGGTCAGTGCACATTAGTAGTGTACTGACGGAAGTATGCCGAATGAGACACAGCCATGCTGTCTGGATTTACCCTGCAGAGACCTGAGGAGCAGTTAATAGTCCTCAGAAAACACCAACACAGAGACAGAGGAAGGTGAATTTCCTGCAGCATCGGAGCAATCCCAGAAGTGCAACGTGGTGGATATAGACTACATCAGATTTGTTTTATTCTGGACAACATAGATCTGATTAGAGAAATATTGACCATCTTAAATCCCAACCAGGGGTACTTCTTGTACCCCAAAGAGCTCGTGGGAAGTACTTTAATGTTAGTTCTACTATTTTGAAAAAAAGAAAAAGAAAATATTATTAGATTGAAAGAATATATATACATATATTAACATACCGTCAAGTGTAACAACTAAACATTGCAGTTAACGTTATGTAAAAGTGGTGAAAACTAGGTAGCAAACGAGCCCAGAATGTTAAGCTAAAATTAATGACAAAACAAAGTTAAAATGATTGGCTAAAGTAACGGAGAAACGGTTAAAATAGCTACTGATTTCAACTTTTAGCTAAGACATAAAATAGTAAGCTAAATGTAATACACACACACACACACACACACACACATATACACACACATATACAGACACACACAGACACAGACACACACAGACACACAC
>CM046796.1:2204104-2209104 GCA_025617405.1 Perca schrenkii
AGTATCTTTTATTACAGAGTATTGATCGTGTTATTGATCCACTTCAGTTACATTAATAAATACCAACGCTTCTACTTTATAGACACCATAATGTCACACAATAATGTATTTATGTTTATTCCAGAGAGGCAGACACAGTGAACTTTTATCATGTTTGTGTCACTTTTGTCATTTTTTGTCACTTTTTTGTTATGTTTTGTCACTTTTTTCCATGTTTTAAAATATTTTGTCCCATGTTTTTTGTCACTTTTTTTCCATGTTTTTTTTAAAATATTATTTCCCATGTTTTTTGTCACTTTTTTTAAAATATTTTTTCCACGTTTTTTTAAATATTTTTTCCCACGTTGTTCGTCACATTTTTCCATGTTTTTTGTCACTTATTTTCACTGTTATTCATTCTGACAATTTGGTTGAAAGAAAGTCAAAATTCTGACATAGAAACTTTTTGAAAATGGGTCAAATCACCAGAAAAAGTGATTTCTTTTTTCATAATAGGAGCACTTTAACCAACAGCCAACAGAACACTTGGAGCATCTTTTATTACAGAGTATTGATCGTGTTATTGATCCACTTCAGTTACATTAACAAATACCAACGCTTCTACTTTATAGACACCATAATGTCACACAATAATGTATTTATGTTTATTCCAGAGAGGCAGACACATTGAACTTTTATCTGATTTTTTTTTATTTGTTATGGTTTGAAACCCTTCTGTCTCCCCGCTGCCATCTTCTCCTCCTTTTCTCTCTCCATCTTCTCCTCTGTTGCTTGCTTTTTCCGGTAGGCTTCCTCCTCCTTCTCTCTCTTTTTCACCTCCTTCTTATACATTTTCATTTTCTGCAACGCTGTCGGTGTGTCTCCGCCCTTCCTGGGAAACACAAAGCCTCTCCTTTTACTTTGATTTTTCAGACCCAGCTCCTCCAGATCCTTCTTCTCATCCTCTGTTTTTCTTTGGTCTCCCAGCTCTCTTCTTCCTTCTTTCCGTCTTCCAGAAGTCCTTTGCTGCGTGTCTTCTCCTCTCTTTCACTCCACCCTTTCCTGTCTATCCACTGTCACTATCAAATAAAAGGTAAAAGCCCCCCAAAACATCTTTAAATGTTCTTTTCTTTAGTCACTATTCACTATGTTTTTTGTCACTTTTTTCCAAGTTGTTTTGTCACTTTTTCCCACGTTTTTTGTCACGTTTTTCGTCACTTTTTTTCCAAGTATTTTGTCACTTTTTTCCACGTTTTTTGTCACTTTTTTTCCAAGTATTTTGTCACTTTTTTCCAAGTATTTTGTCACTTTTTTCCACGTTTTTGTCACTTTTTTTCCAAGTATTTTGTCACTTTTTTCCACGTTTTTTGTCACTTTTTTCCAAGTATTTTCCCACGTTTTTCCCACGTTTTTGTCACTTTTTTCCAAGTATTTTGTCACTTTTTTCCACGTTTTTTGTCACTTTTTTCCTTTCTTTTTTCCTGTGTCCGGTGTTTTTCAACCAGCTCCTGTGTGACTTTCTGATCCAGAGTGCCACATTTTGCGTTTTTTTGTCACTTTTTTTCCAAGTATTTTGTCACTTTTTTCCACGTTTTTTGTCACTTTTTTCCAAGTATTTTTTCACGTTTTTCGTCACTTTTTTTCCACGTTTTTTGTCACATTTTTCCACGTTTTTTGTCACGTTTTTCCACGTTTTTTGTCACGTTTTTTGTCCTGTGTCCGGTGTTTTTCAACCAGCTCCTGTGTGACTTTCTGCTCCAGAGTGCCACATTTTGCCCGCCAAGCATTCGCGCTCTGTAGGAGTTCAGCTCTTTTGCTCCGCAGCTGGTTTGCGATGTCCGTTACCATCCGAGGTGGTGAAAACACGAGTTACGGGATGCCTGGAACGCAGCATCAAAATCATGGCCGACCTCTAGCTAACCCAGTAGAGAGTGCGCTCCATGTGGGCTGAGTCCTTTGCAGAGGTTAGAGGGTTAGAGTCCAACCTGTGGGCCTTTGCTGCGTGTCTTCCCCTCTCTTTCACTCCACCCTTTCCTGTTTATCCACCGTCACTATCAAATAAAGGTAAAAGCCCCCCAAAACATCTTTAAATGTTCTTTTCTTTAGTCACTATTCCCGATGTTTGTTGTCACTTTTTTCCCACGTTTTTTTCCAATGTTTTTTGTCACTTTTTTTCCATGTTATTGTCACTTTTTTGTCACTTTTTCACTGTTATTTATTGTGACAATTTGGTTGAAAGAAAGTGACTTTTGTCTCTGAGCGCCGGTGTTTTTCAACCAGCTCCTGTGTGACTTTCTGCGCCCCACGTAGGCTGAGTCCTTTGCAGAGGTTAGAGGGTTAGAGTCCAACCTGTGGCCCTTTGCTGCGTGTCTTCTCCTCTGTTTCACTCCACCCTTTCCTGTCTATCCACTGTCACTATCAAATAAAGGTAAAAGCCCCCCAAAACATCTTTAAATGTTCTTTTCTTAAGTCACTAGTCCCGATGTTTCTTGTCACTTTTTTCCCACTTTTTTTTGTCACTTTTTTCCCATGTTTTTTGTCACTTTTTTCTCACGTTTTTTGTCACTTTTTTTTGTCACTTTTTTACCATGTTTTTTGTCACTTTTTTCCCACGTTTTTTGTCACTTTTTTTGTCACTTTTTTCCCACGTTTTTTTCTCACTTTTTTACCATGTTTTTTGTCACTTTTTTCCCACGTTTTTTGTCACTTTTTTGTCACTTTTTTCCCCCGTTTATTTGTCACTTTTTCCCCATGTTTTTTTATCTTTTTTTCCCCAAGTTTTTTGTCACTTTTTTCTCAAGTTTCTTTCTCACTTTTTTCCACATTTTTTGTCACTTTTGTCACTGCAAAGTATGAATTATGACAGCTTTCTTTTCGTTTTTTTGAAAACACTAAGATGCACTAAACTGTAATGAGCGGTAATTTTCGGGACAGACTCGAGTCACCGACTTCACCATTATTATCGGGTTAGTGTGTCGGCGCCTTCAGAGAGATGAGACGTCACATGGATTCGTCAGCTGTTTGGTTTAAGAGAAGATGCACGCTCACGCTCACGCTGTTGGACATTTATAATCCCGCAGCATGTGCGTGTTTCTGACTCATCCTCCACATTATGCGACGGAGAGAAAAAGAAAAACAGATTTAGGCTTTGTGGGATTACCGACCCAACAGGTAGAGAGAGAGAGAGAGAGAGAGAAAAAGACATAATCTGAGTAAAAACATAAAAAATAAAAAGCTAAATCCTTTTCATCTGCTGTAGCAGACCTCCATCATCCCTCTCTGGGTTAATGCTATGTGATGCTATATAAGTCTGCAGTAATCCCTGTTCCACTCGCAGGCAGCCGTCTCCGTTCACTTCATTCAGTCATCTGACTTTGATATTATGACTGTTTATGAGTCTGCTGGTGTTCTTTATCAAATAACAAACGACAACGTGAACAGGCTTGAATTTATTATGTTGTGCAGACATAATGATACATAAATGTCTCTAAGACTATTATTGATTTTAGGAAACAGTGCCCCCCTCTTCCCCCCACTATCATTGATGGCCAACCTGTTGAGAAAGGAAATGCAAATGCCACCCTAAAAGAAAGCCTTGCCACCCCTGCTGCCACCTCCAGTTGGCAGCAACAATTTGATAATTTACAAGCTCCAATCTCCAAAGCTTGACTGCAGTCAGTCAAAAACTGTTTGCTTCCACCTCTCACATATCTGCCTCTCATCATCTGGGTCTTACCTTAATACCTGTCCTGTGATAAAGCCCCTTACTTCTATCATACTTCTATATCTCCTAGAGATCACATTGTATGGTCACTTATTCCTAATATACTTCTATCATACTTCTATATCTCCTATTAAGTGAGATCACATTGTATGGTCACTTATTCCTAATATACTTCTATCATACTTCTATATCTCCTATTAAGTGAGATCACATTGTATGGTCACTTGGACACTGATTGCATGAGATGAAGTGTGTCTGTATGAGTTTGTATATAGAGTGTATATACTATTTCTCATCAAACTGTGATAACTGTGATTAAATTCAGTAAATATACATCTGCCATATGTTGCCACCCCTCAAAAATTCCTGCCCCCCCTCTCGCCACCCCATAAATATATTTCTAGATCCACCCCTGCCTTGGCACAATAATTGATAGCAAGCTACTGTATGTTTTGAACCGCACAGTGATGCTGTCTGTGCCAAAGCCCATCAGCGTATGTACTTTAACTGAAAACCGAGGAATTTCAACATTGACCCCATGTTAATGAGAATGTTTTATTCCTGTTTAATTGATTCTTGTTTTAACCTTCTGTTTTATTTGCTGGTTTGGTTCTCTGTCGATGAAAAACCAAAAACGACTAGAGAGTAACGTTAGGACATGTGGCAGGATCCATTGCAGCTGACCCTCGCCACCCTTTGTCCTGCCAGTTTCAGTTACTTCCCTCAGGCCGTAGGTACTCCAGGCCCAGATGCACACTGAGAAAAATGTGGAGTGAAATTTACTTAGAAAAAGCTAGGCAACAATTTCCACACAAAAGTTCTTAGTAAATTTTACACAGTAAATTCTCAAGTAAACATTACTTACAATTTAAGAACAGTTTCTATCAAAGGCGCTCAATTAAACTTAACTAGCAAGTAGTAAACTGTACTAAGCAATCATGAATAAAATTTTGTGAAAAACTAGTAAAACTTACTAAGGAATAGTGTGTAAAATTTTGTCACATACACAGAAAATTGCAAGTAAATTGTGCTTAAGTGCTTTTGATAGAAACTATTCTTAAATTGTAAATCAAATTTACTGACAGTTTCTGTGTGGAAATTGTTGCCTAGCTTTTTCTAAGTAAATATTACTCCACATTTGACCCCCTTTGCATCTAATAGCAAAACTAATGTAAAAATGATTAGCTTTTCAGTTTTTTATACTTAAGTGATATTTATATAAAATCAACTCAGGTCCAATAGACTCAGAAACTCTTTTATCCCGACTTCTATTTCCATTTTAAACAATTTGCCAGAA
>CM046796.1:2216604-2226604 GCA_025617405.1 Perca schrenkii
AGGCATTGACATATATATAATGGAGCAATAGACCCTGTTGCTCTGGACGGAGACCAGTGAAGGCTATTCGAAGCACTTTTCCGGTGATCTCTTGCTTTACTGAGCAGCCTCCAACTGGGAGAGACAACGTAGATGTGACGTGAGCAACGTGTCTGAAAGTGTGAAGTCTTCTGGTAGCTGTGCCGAGAGAAATCTCAATCATTCCCAATCTTACAGAGACGGAGAGTGTAGGTATATGTAAGGAGATAACATAGACACAGGCTAATTACTGATCACTAACATGCTAGTTAACATTAGTAATTACTGATCACTAACATGCTAGTTAACATTAGTAATTAAACCTAAACAGCTAATGGAAGTCCAAACTGCCTGTGAGCTTCTCCTGTACTATACGGTAATTCCTCTACTGTGTGACAGTAAGTCTCGTGGTTATGACCCAATCGTTAGCCTATTTTTATAAAAGCGTCTGCTACGGAGCCATAACGTGAGGTACAAGGTAATGGAGCCTTTTATACATTGTCGTGTTTCTTTAGAAATAAACAACGGACAAATAGAGTCTTTAAACGCTTCAGATGTAAAGTTATTCTCTGTCAAGTGACGTAAATAAAAATTGGCGGTCAGTGGAATGCTAACAGGAGGTGATGGCTTTGTAGCATCAAAATGGCGCCATCGGAGGTTCGCGTTCTGAAGCGAAGCTTACCCCCCCTTGGTGACAAGTAGCGTTTAGGGCGTGTCCAAAATCCACTTTTGCTAGTTTGACGGCGGGAAAAAAAAGGGAGCTTGGATCTCTTTTGATGACTTTTGTAGGGCTTCATGTCAACAAAAATGCGTCAAAAAGCGTACAAAAATGTTGGTAAAAGGCAACAAATTTACAAAAAGGTGAGAAATGTCTGAGAAAGACACAAAAAAGTCTAAATAAAAACAACAAAAATGAGGAAAAAAGCTACCAAAATGTTTAAAAAAAAAAAGTGACATGCAGTAACAAAAGCACGCCAATAAGCTCTTCATGTCTGGCCCTCGGTGTGATTCTCTTTTTCCAGTGTGGCCCTCTGGGAAACTGAGTTTGACCCTCCAGTTATAGAGGTTAAGAAGTAGTTGTATTACTGTACTCACAGTGATAGGGTCAGCAGGCACAGGTCTGTGTGTGTGTGTGTGTGTGTGTGTGTGTGTGTGTGTGTGTGTGTGTGTGTGTGTCTTTGTGTGTGTGTGTCTGTGTGTGTCTATGTGTGTGTGTGTGTGTATGTGTGTGTGTGTCTTTGTGTGTGTGTGTCTGTGTGTGTCTATGTGTGTGTGTGTGTGTGTATGTGTGTGTGTGTCTCTGTGTGTGTGTGTGTGTGTCTCTGTGTGTGTGTGTGTGTCTGTGTTTTTGTGTGTGTGTGTCTATGTGTGTGTGTCTATGTGTGTGTGTCTGTCTGTGTGTGTATATGTGTGTGTGTCTCTGTGTGTGTGTGTGTCTCTGTGTGTGTGTGTGTCTCTGTGTATCTGTGTGTGTGTCTCTTTGTGTGTCTCTGTGTGTGTCTCTGTGTGTGTGTCTGTGTGTGTGTCTGTGTTTGTGTCTGTGTGTGTGTGTGTGTGTGTGTGTCTGTCTGTGTGTGTGTCTGTGTGTGTGTGTGTGTCTGTGTGTGTGTGTGTCTCTGTGTATCTGTGTGTGTGTCTCTGTGTATCTGTGTGTGTGTCTCTGTGTATCTGTGTGTGTGTCTCTTTGTGTGTCTCTGTGTGTGTCTCTGTGTGTGTGTCTGTGTGTGTCTCTGTGTGTGTGTCTGTGTGTGTGTCTCTGTGTGTGTGTCTGTCTGTGTGTGTGTCTGTGTGTGTCTCTGTGTGTGTGTCTGTGTGTGTGTGTGTGTCTCTGTGTGTGTCTCTGTGTGTGTGTGTCTCTGTGTATCTGTGTGTGTGTCTCTGTGTGTGTCTCTGTGTGTGTGTCTGTGTGTGTGTCTGTGTGTGTGTCTGTCTGTGTGTGTGTCTGTGTGTGTGTCTGTGTGTGTGTGTGTGTGTGTCTGTCTGTGTGTGTCTATGTGTGTGTGTCTCTGTGTGTGTGTGTCTCTGTGTATCTGTGTGTGTGTCTCTTTGTTTGTGTATCTCTGTGTGTGTGTCTGTGTGTGTGTGTGTCTGTCTGTCTGTCTGTGTGTGTGTCTGTCTGTCTGTGTGTGTGTGTGTGTGTGTGTGTGTGTGTGTGTGTGTGTGTGTGTGTGTGCGCTTGTGGAAATCTGGCTGACCAATCGACCCTTTAGACAGCTTCTCTTTTTCCTCGATCATCCTGTAAAGCTAAAAAAAAAAAAAAACACGAACAAGTTCTGACAGCAGGAAAAATGAGAAGAAATACGATTTTTGCAACCCCTTCAACTTCAAACTGCAAGCAGATCAGCGTGGCACATGATGGAAACTTTCATCACATTCAGTGTTTCTGACGGTAACAAAGCAAAGAAAGAGCTTTAAAAAGAAAACAGTTTAATTTTTTGTTAAATATATGGTGGCCTAAGAAAAATTGTTTGTGATTAAGTGCATATGACTGTAGGTATGTATGTATGTATGTACAGTACAGGCCAAAAGTTTGGACACACCTTCTCATTCAATGCGTTTCCTTTTTATTTTCATGACTATTTACATTGTAGATTCTCACTGAAGGCATCAAAACTATGAATGAACACATATGGAATTATGTACTTAACAAAAAAGTGTGAAATAACTGAAAACATGTCTTATATTTTAGATTCTTCAAAGTAGCCACCCTTTGCTTTTTTTTGATAACTCTGCAAACCCTTGGTGTTCTCTCAATGAGCTTCATGAGGTAGTCACCTGAAATGGTTTTACCTTCACAGGTGTGCTTTGTCAGGGTTCATTAGTGGAATTATTTCCCCTTATTAATAAAAAAAACACACACTAGTTCACCATAATCTCAAAAAGAACTACTTCCATGTCCCTGTTCTGCAGGTATTCCACCAGTGGCTATTTCTTTAAGACTGCAAGGAAAGCTCAGCTTCCCCTAAAATGTCTAAAATTTAAATGGTCAAATATGTACTATTGTGTTAACATTTTATTGACTAAAATGCGTTAGAATACGTTCATCTCATTTCTTGACATTTGCTTGGCGAAATTGCTAGCCAATTTTCATCATACATTTCATACAATTATACACCACATTCCTTGTTTCAGTTTAACCTAATTCCCACATTTCCTCCTTTGAGCTTAATATCGTTAGCAAAAAAGTTCGCTATGTTAGTGTAATATAGTGTAACGTTACCTAGCTTGTTGGATAGAAATGCACCCACTACAACTAACGTTACCACGGCGATAAGCCTTACGTTATGTGTGTGAACTTATATTAGGGTTAATTTTGGAGATCTACAGTTGTTTTTTGCTCAATATGAAATTAAGTGGCTGAAACATAACCTAATATTTATGTGGAGGACGCAAGATCTTTTTTATTGAATCACGAGAAACACTGAAAAGAAGGATAATGGTACAGTCTCCATGCTACACTAATGATAAGAAGGATAATGGTACAGTCTCCATGCTACACTAATGAAAAGAAGGATAATGGTACAGTCTCCATGCTACACTAATGAGAAAAGGATAATGGTACAGTCTCCATGCTACACTAATGATAAGAAGGATAATGGTACAGTCTCCATGCTACACTAATGAAAAGAAGGATAATGGTACAGTCTCCATGCTACACTAATGATAAGAAGGATAATGGTACAGTCTCCATGCTACACTAATGATAAGAAGGATAATGGTACAGTCTCCATGCTACACTAATGAAAAGAAGGATAATGGTACAGTCTCCATGCTACACTAATGATAAAGAAGGATAATGGTACAGTCTCCATGCTACACTAATGATAAGAAGGATAATGGTACAGTCTCCATGCTACACTAATGATAAGAAGGATAATGGTACAGTCTCCATGCTACACTAATGAAAAGAAGGATAATGGTACAGTCTCCATGCTACACTAATGATAAAGAAGGATAATGGTACAGTCTCCATGCTACACTAATGATAAGAAGGATAATGGTACAGTCTCCATGCTACACTAATGAAAAGAAGGATAATGGTACAGTCTCCATGCTACACTAATGAAAAGAAGGATAATGGTACAGTCTCCATGCTACACTAATGATAAGAAGGATAATGGTACAGTCTCCATGCTACACTAATGAAAAGAAGGATAATGGTACAGTCTCCATGCTACACTAATGATAAGAAGGATAATGGTACAGTCTCCATGCTACACTAATGAAAAGAAGGATAATGGTACAGTCTCCATGCTACACTAATGAAAAGAAGGATAATGGTACAGTCTCCATGCTACACTAATGATAAGAAGGATAATGGTACAGTCTCCATGCTACACTAATGAAAAGAAGGATAATGGTACAGTCTCCATGCTACACTAATGATAAGAAGGATAATGGTACAGTCTCCATGCTACACTAATGATAAGAAGGATAATGGTACAGTCTCCATGCTACACTAATGAAAAGAAGGATAATGGTACAGTCTCCATGCTACACTAATGAGAAAGAAGGATAATGGTACAGTCTCCATGCTACACTAATGATAAGAAGGATAATGGTACAGTCTCCATGCTACACTAATGATAAGAAGGATAATGGTACAGTCTCCATGCTACACTAATGATAAGAAGGATAATGGTACAGTCTCCATGCTACACTAATGAAAAGAAGGATAATGGTACAGTCTCCATGCTACACTAATGAAAAGAAGGATAATGGTACAGTCTCCATGCTACACTAATGATAAGAAGGATAATGGTACAGTCTCCATGCTACACTAATGATAAGAAGGATAATGGTACAGTCTCCATGCTACACTAATGATAGTATTAAGGCTTTCCTCTGTGTACGCATGTCTTCTACGAGTATAATTGTGGCTGTATTATTTGTGTCCCCTTCAAAAATTGCTCTTCAGAAATTTTATGTTTATTGTCCCCCCCTACTGTTAGATCAGATTTACGCCCTTGTCTTTATCTACTATTTACGTTCTGTTTGTTGGTGCAGAGTAGCTTCTGAATAGAGCTGCAAAGAATAACCGATGAGTCATCAACTATTACATTAATCTCCAACTATTCTGATAATCCATTCATCAGTTTGAGTCATTTTTGATGATAAAACAGGTGAACTTGTGTGATGTCAGCGTGTTAAATGTGAATATTGTTCTAGTGTCTTCTCTCCTCTGGGACAGGAAAGTGAAGATCTTTGAGTTGGGGACAAAATGAGACATTTGAGGACGTCATTTTGGGCTTTTTGGGAAGTAAAGGTCCACATGTTTCACCATTTTCTGACCTTTCTATAATGTTTCTGTCTTCTGGATGAAGAACAAAGACACAAACAGCTGGAGAGAATAAGCAGGCGACAACGTGTGATTTCAGTCTGGCAGTTTCACAGAAAGTCAATCACTCACACACACACACACACACACACACACACACACACAGACACACACACACACACACACACACACACACACACACACACACACACACACACACACACACAGACGCACACACACACACACACACACAGACGCACACACACACACACAGACACAAACCCACACACACGCACACACACAGACACACACACACACACACACACACACACACACACACACAGACAGACACAAACCCACACACACGCACACACACAGACACACACGCACATACACACACACAGACACACACAGACACAAACCCACACACACACACACACACAGACACACACACACACACAGACACAGACACACACACACACACACACACATACACACACTGAGACACACACACACACAGACACATACACACACACACACTCAATAGGGCTGTGGGATCATAGGGCTGTGGGACCATAGGGCTGTGGGACCATAGGGCTGTGGGATCATAGGGCTGTGGGATCATAGGGCTGTGGGAACATAGGGCTGTGGGACCATAGGGCTGTGGGACCATAGGGCTGTGGGACCATAGGGCTGTGGGATCATAGGGCTGTGGGAACATAGGGCTGTGGGACCATAGGGCTGTGGGACCATAGGGCTGTGGGACCATAGGGCTGTGGGATCATAGGGCTGTGGGACCATAGGGCTGTGGGATCATAGGGCTGTGGGACCATAGGGCTGTGGGATCATAGGGCTGTGGGAACATAGGGCTGTGGGACCATAGGGCTGTGGGACCATAGGGCTGTGG
The DNA here is from genome assembly GCA_025617405.1 of Perca schrenkii. Lineage (NCBI taxonomy): Eukaryota > Metazoa > Chordata > Actinopteri > Perciformes > Percidae > Perca > Perca schrenkii. Next base: position 2,222,808 of record CM046796.1, read on the forward strand.
GATCATAGGGCTGTGGGAACATAGGGCAGTGGGAACATAGAGCTGTGGGAACATAGGGCTGTGGGACCATAGGGCTGTGGGATCATAGGGCTGTGGGACCATAGGGCTGTGGGACCATAGGGCTGTGGGAACATAGGGCTGTGGGATCATAGGGCTGTGGGAACATAGGGCAGTGGGAACATAGGGCTGTGGGACCATAGGGCTGTGGTAACATAGAGCTGTGGGAACATAGGGCTGTGGGACCATAGGGCTGTGGGATCATAGGGCTGTGGGACCATAGGGCTGTGGGATCATAGGACTGTGGGACCATAGGGCTGTGGGACCATAGGGCTGTGGGACCATAGGGCTGTGGGATCATAGGGCTGTGGGACCATAGGGCTGTGGGATCATAGGGCTCTGGGACCATAGGGCTGTGGGACCATAGGGCTGTGGGATCATAGGGCTGTGGGATCATAGGGCTGTGGGATCATAGGGCTGTGGGATCATAGGGCTGTGGGACCATAGGGCTGTGGGATCATAGGGCTGTGGGACCATAGGGCTGTGGGACCATAGGGCTGTGGGATCATAGGGCTGTGGGATCATAGGGCTGTGGGACCATAGGGCTGTGGGACCATAGGGCTGTGGGATCATAGGGCTGTGGGACCATAGGGCTGTGGGACCATAGGGCTGTGGGATCATAGGGCTGTGGGATCATAGGGATGTGGGATCATAGGGCTGTGGGACCATAGGGCTGTGGGACCATAGGGCTGTGGGATCATAGGGCTGTGGGATCATAGGGCTGTGGGATCATAGGGCTGTGGGACCATAGGGCTGTGGGACCATAGGGCTGTGGGACCATAGGGCTGTGGGACCATAGGGCTGTGGGATCATAGGGCTGTGGGACCATACATAGGGCTGTGGGACCATAGGGCTGTGGGACCATAGGGCTGTGGGACCATAGGGCTGTGGGATCATAGGGCTGTGGGACCATAGGGCAGTGGGATCATAGGGCTGTGGGACCATAGGGCTGTGGGACCATAGGGCTGTGGGACCATAGGGCTGTGGGACCATAGGGCTGTGGGACCATAGGGCTGTGGGAACATAGGGCTGTGGGACCATAGGGCTGTGGGACCATAGGGCTGTGGGATCATAGGGCTGTGGGAACATAGGGCAGTGGGAACATAGGGCTGTGGGACCATAGGGCTGTGGTAACATAGAGCTGTGGGAACATAGGGCTGTGGGACCATAGGGCTGTGGGATCATAGGGCTGTGGGACCATAGGGCTGTGGGACCATAGGGCTGTGGGAACATAGGGCTGTGGGATCATAGGGCTGTGGGAACATAGGGCAGTGGGAACATAGGGCTGTGGGACCATAGGGCTGTGGGACCATAGAGTTGTGGGAACATAGGGCTGTGGGACCATAGGGCTGTGGGATCATAGGGCTGTGGGACCATAGGGCTGTGGGATCATAGGGCTGTGGGAACATAGGGCAGTGGGAACATAGGGCTGTGGGACCATAGGGCTGTGGTAACATAGAGCTGTGGGACCATAGGGCTGTGGGACCATAGAGTTGTGGGAACATAGGGCTGTGGGACCATAGGGCTGTGGGATCATAGGGCTGTGGGACCATAGGGCTGTGGGATCATAGGGCTGTGGGAACATAGGGCAGTGGGAACATAGGGCTGTGGGACCATAGGGCTGTGGTAACATAGAGCTGTGGGACCATAGGGCTGTGGTAACATAGAGCTGTGGGACCATAGGGCTGTGGGATCATAGGGCTGTGGGACCATAGGGCTGTGGGACCATAGGGCTGTGGGAACATAGAGTTGTGGGAACATAGGGCTGTGGGACCATAGGGCTGTGGGACCATAGAGTTGTGGGAACATAGGGCTGTGGGACCATAGGGCTGTGGGACCATAGGGCTGTGGGATCATAGGGCTGTGGGAACATAGGGCTGTGGGATCATAGGGCTGTGGGATCATAGGGCTGTGGGACCATAGGGCTGTGGGATCATAGGGCTGTGGGAACATAGGGCAATGGGAACATAGGGCTGTGGGACCATAGGGCTGTGGGAACATAGGGCAGTGGGAACATAGGGCTGTGGGACCATAGGGCTGTGGTAACATAGAGCTGTGGGAACATAGGGCTGTGGGACCATAGGGCTGTGGGACCATAGGGCTGTGGGACCATAGGGCTGTGGGAACATAGAGTTGTGGGAACATAGGGCTGTGGGACCATAGGGCTGTGGGAACATAGGGCTGTGGGATCATAGGGCTGTGGGATCATAGGGCTGTGGGATCATAGGGCTGTGGGAACATAGGGCTGTGGGATCATAGGGCTGTGGGACCATAGAGCTGTGGGATCATAGGGCTGTGGGACCATAGGGCTGTGGGACCATAGGGCTGTGGGACCATAGGGCTGTGGGACCATAGGGCTGTGGGACCATAGGGCTGTGGGATCATAGGGCTGTGGGACCATAGGGCTGTGGGATCATAGGGCTGTGGGACCATAGGGCTGTGGGACCATAGGGCTGTGGGATCATAGGGCTGTGGGATCATAGGGCTGTGGGATCATAGGGCTGTGGGACCATAGGGCTGTGGGACCATAGGGCTGTGGGATCATAGGGCTGTGGGACCATAGGGCTGTGGGACCATAGGGCTGTGGGACCATAGGGCTGTGGGAACATAGGGCTGTGGGAACATAGGGCTGTGGGACCATAGGGCTGTGGGACCATAGGGCTGTGGGATCATAGGGCTGTGGGATCATAGGGCTGTGGGACCATAGGGCTGTGGGACCATAGGGCTGTGGGATCATAGGGCTGTGGGATCATAGGGCTGTGGGATCATAGGGCTGTGGGACCATAGGGCTGTGGGACCATAGGGATGTGGGAACATAGGGCTGTGGGACCATAGGGCTGTGGGACCATAGGACTGTGGGATCATAGGGCTGTGGGACCATAGGGCTGTGGGAACATAGGACTGTGGGAACATAGGACTGTGGGAACACAGAGCTGTGGGACCATAGGGCTGTGGGACCATAGGGCTGTGGGAACATAGGACTGTGGGAACACAGAGCTGTGGGACCATAGGGCTGTGGGATCATAGGGCTGTGGGAACACAGGGCTGTGGGACCATATAGGACTGTGGGACCTAGGGCTGACCCCCTGTAGCCGATGTCATGTGACCACCCAGCACTCTCATAGTTTTCGTACGATATCATACGAATTTGTTCCTGAGAAAACGTTGTTTCTGACAGATTCTAATGAAGAAGAAAAGTTTAAGCAAAGAGAGTTGAGCCTAACTTTGAATGCTCACACCTTGTCTGTGATTTTTCACAGGACTGCCTTCGCTGTTCACACTGACTTATAACGTGTGAAGACTCTCCCTCTCTCTCTCCCTCCCTCTCTCTCTCCCTCCCTCCATCTTCGTCCTTGGGTAACCTTCTGTAACAACCTGATGCCAGGATCCTGCATGCGTCTTATCTTCAGCTCGGAGAAAAACAGCCAGTATCTGCCAGAAAGATAACAGCTATATAAAAAAAAAAAAAAAACACAACCCTATCTGCGACGATGATAGGAAACTGGAGGCGAACAGAAACTACACTCAGCTGGAGTTCAAACCGATGCAAACAAAGCGCTATTCTTCTCTTCTGTTGTTTTAATTCACACAGATGGAAGCGGAGAGGACTGGTAGGAACATTAGCATTCGAGCCAGACAGACTGAAGGAAAAGGACAGCCAAGAAACCTTAAAAAGTGTGAGCTCCTAGACATCGGTTATCGTATAAAACCTCACTGCTTTTATGCTCCACATCTTTGGA
>CM046796.1:2236604-2249104 GCA_025617405.1 Perca schrenkii
GCATGGGATTTGTCAAATTTGACACATTTTCTAAAAGTTTCTATATCAGTTATTGTTTCTTTCAACCAAAATTGTCAAAATAAGTAACGTGGATATTTCCCTACATCGCTCTTCACAAGTTAAATAAATGATCAGTTCACCACTTTCATTGAATTTAGGTGTTTTATTCAATTTTATAGCATTTGAAGAAATAAATTAATAGAACGTTGAAAAAACATTGGTACAATTGGTAATTGTAATTGTGAATTTTGACCCAGAAAAACTAAAAGTTGCATGGTCAACGGGAAGGCAACACAAGGGATAAACAAACCAGCGCTCTGTGCATGTTTCATGAATCGGACATTTGATCTATTTCAGTTTTGGAGGACAAAGATTAAGAGAAAAGAACATTTCCATTTCCTTCAGCTGGGGCGTGGAGCTGCCACATCCTCCACATATGGGCTGATAGCTCTCCTGTGCACATGATCTTGGGACTGCAGCTTCCTGTCTATAAGCACTTCTGTTATCCAGCCGTCATACACACAAACATTTCCTCCTCTGGTTTACATCCAGCCTGCACCCCTCCCAGTCCTCCCAGTGCCTCCCAGGCATTATGTAAAGTAAGTAATATTTATTTCTAGAGCACATTTAAAGGTCCTATGACATGCTGCTTTTTGGATGCTTTTATATAGGCCTTAGTGGTCCCCTAATACTGTATCTGAAGTCTCTTTTATATAGACCTTAGTGGTCCCCTAATACTGTATCTGAAGTCTCTTTTATATAGACCTTAGTGGTCCCCTAATACTGTATCTGAAGTCTCTTTTATATAGACCTTAGTGGTCCCCTAATACTGTATCTGAAGTCTCTTTTATATAGACCTTAGTGGTCCCCTAATACTGTATCTGAAGTCTCTTATATAGACCTTAGTGGTCCCCTAATACTGTATCTGAAGTCTCTTTTATATAGACCTTAGTGGTCCCCTAATACTGTATCTGAAGTCTCTTTTATATAGACCTTAGTGGTCCTCTAATACTGTATCTGAAGTCTCTTTTATATAGACCTTAGTGGTCCCCTAATACTGTATCTGAAGTCTCTTTTATATAGACCTTAGTTGTCCCTCTAATACTGTATCTGAAGTCTCTTTTATATAGACCTTAGTGGTCCCCTAATACTGTATCTGAAGTCTCTTTTATATAGACCTTAGTGGTCCCCTAATACTGTATCTGAAGTCTCTTTTATATACACCTTAGTGGTCCTCTAATACTGTATCTGAAGTCTCTTTTATATAGACCTTAGTGGTCCCCTAATACTGTATCTGAAGTCTCTTTTATATAGACCTTAGTGGTCCCCTAATACTGTATCTGAAGTCCCTTTTATATAGACCTTAGTGGTCCCCTAATACTGTATCTGAAGTCTCTTTTATATAGACCTTAGTGGTCCCTCTAATACTGTATCTGAAGTCTCTTTTATATAGACCTTAGTGGTCCCCTAATACTGTATCTGAAGTCTCTTTTATATAGACCTTAGTGGTCCTCTAATACTGTATCTGAAGTCTCTTTTATATAGACCTTAGTGGTCCCCCTAATACTGTATCTGAAGTCTCTTTTATATAGACCTTAGTGGTCCCCTAATACTGTATCTGAAGTCTCTTTTATATAGACCTTAGTGGTCCCCTAATACTGTATCTGAAGTCTCTTTTATATAGACCTTAGTGGTCCCCTAATACTGTATCTGAAGTCTCTTTTATATAGACCTTAGTGGTCCCCTAATACTGTATCTGAAGTCTCTTTTTATATAGACCTTAGTGGTCCCCTAATACTGTATCTGAAGTCTCTTTTATATAGACCTTAGTGGTCCCCTAATACTGTATCTGAAGTCTCTTTTATATAGACCTTAGTGGTCCCCTAATACTGTATCTGAAGTCTCTTTTATATAGACCTTAGTGGTCCCCTAATACTGTATCTGAAGTCTCTTTTATATAGACCTTAGTGGTCCCCTAATACTGTATCTGAAGTCTCTTTATATAGACCTTAGTGGTCCCCTAATACTGTATCTGAAGTCTCTTTTATATAGACCTTAGTGGTCCCCTAATACTGTATCTGAAGTCTCTTTTATATAGACCTTAGTGGTCCCCTAATACTGTATCTGAAGTCTCTTTTATATAGACCTTAGTGGTCCCCTAATACTGTATCTGAAGTCTCTTTATATAGACCTTAGTGGTCCCCTAATACTGTATCTGAAGTCTCTTTATATAGACCTTAGTGGTCCCCTAATACTGTATCTGAAGTCTCTTTTATATAGACCTTAGTGGTCCCCTAATACTGTATCTGAAGTCTCTTTTATATAGACCTTAGTGGTCCCCTAATACTGTATCTGAAGTCTCTTTTATATAGACCTTAGTGGTCCCCTAATACTGTATCTGAAGTCTCTTTTATATAGACCTTAGTGGTCCCCTAATACTGTATCTGAAGTCTCTTTTATATAGACCTTAGTGGTCCCCTAATACTGTATCTGAAGTCTCTTTTATATAGACCTTAGTGGTCCCCTAATACTGTATCTGAAGTCTCTTTTATATAGACCTTAGTGGTCCCCTAATACTGTATCTGAAGTCTCTTTTATATAGACCTTAGTGGTCCCCTAATACTGTATCTGAAGTCTCTTTTATATAGACCTTAGTGGTCCCCTAATACTGTATCTGAAGTCTCTTTTATATAGACCTTAGTGGTCCCCTAATACTGTATCTGAAGTCTCTTTTATATAGACCTTAGTGGTCCCCTAATACTGTATCTGAAGTCTCTTTTATATAGACCTTAGTGGTCCCCTAATACTGTATCTGAAGTCTCTTTTATATAGACCTTAGTGGTCCCCTAATACTGTATCTGAAGTCTCTTTTATATAGACCTTAGTGGTCCCCTAATACTGTATCTGAAGTCTCTTTTATATAGACCTTAGTGGTCCCCTAATACTGTATCTGAAGTCTCTTTTATATAGACCTTAGTGGTCCCCTAATACTGTATCTGAAGTCTCTTTTATATAGACCTTAGTGGTCCCCTAATACTGTATCTGAAGTCTCTTTTATATAGACCTTAGTGGTCCCCTAATACTGTATCTGAAGTCTCTTTTATATAGACCTTAGTGGTCCCCTAATACTGTATCTGAAGTCTCTTTTATATAGACCTTAGTGGTCCCCCTAATACTGTATCTGAAGTCTCTTTTATATAGACCTTAGTGGTCCCCTAATACTGTATCTGAAGTCTCTTTTATATAGACCTTAGTGGTCCCCTAATACTGTATCTGAAGTCTCTTTTATATAGACCTTAGTGGTCCCCTAATACTGTATCTGAAGTCTCTTTTATATAGACCTTAGTGGTCCCCCTAATACTGTATCTGAAGTCTCTTTTATATAGACCTTAGTGGTCCCCTAATACTGTATCTGAAGTCTCTTTTATATAGACCTTAGTGGTCCCCCTAATACTGTATCTGAAGTCTCTTTTATATAGACCTTAGTGGTCCCCTAATACTGTATCTGAAGTCTCTTTTATATAGACCTTAGTGGTCCCCTAATACTGTATCTGAAGTCTCTTTATATAGACCTTAGTGGTCCCCTAATACTGTATCTGAAGTCTCTTTTATATAGACCTTAGTGGTCCCCTAATACTGTATCTGAAGTCTCTTTTATATAGACCTTAGTGGTCCCCTAATACTGTATCTGAAGTCTCTTTTATATAGACCTTAGTGGTCCCCTAATACTGTATCTGAAGTCTCTTTTATATAGACCTTAGTGGTCCCATAATACTGTATCTGAAGTCTCTTTTATATAGACCTTAGTGGTCCCTTAATACTGTATAGTACTCTACTGTCTTTTTTTTACAAGTCTGTCGCTTTTTACGAAGTTTTTGATAATATTTTACACAGCATTTAAATGTTTTTCAGCTCCATGGCTGTTGTTTGTTAAATCTCTCACTGGTCAGGTGGTACTTGGCTGAAGAACACAATTCAAATGGGGATCGTTATTGAAAAAAGCTTGAAAACCACTGGTTTACATGACCGGTATGAAATACTGTATAGTGGAATATTGGTGTGCATGTAAACGTACTCAGTGATTGGACCTGAGTACTTCCTGTTTACTGTGCTTTTGGCCCCCGAAGATCACAAAGAACCATAACGAAGATAAGAAGAAGACATCAGCAACTTTCCCCGCAGACATGACAACAGATTAAACCGGGATTAACACATTAACGTGAGCTTTCTATTCCTGCAAAATCCTTGTCATCAGAGTCCTCAATCAAATTGTAATTTTACAACATAAATAGAGAGCAAGCAATCAAGTATCTCCAGCGACTTTATGAGACCTTTGGCACAGTTTATACATATAGTTTATACTTTATTTTATACTTTATACTTTTATGATTGAAGCAGCTTCACATTAAAAATTAAGATCCAGACAGATGGCTTAAATCAGCGGTGTCAAATTCAACTTCAGACTGGAAAATAAGAATCACACCAAGGGCCAGACATGCTTTTATTTAAGTCAAATCTCTTTGACTGTATTATTGCCTGTATCATATCGTCTTCTCACTCACAGTTTGGTCTACATAAAGTCCGAAAAAAGTCAGGAAAAAGTTCCTCAGCCATCGTAGAAAAAAAGCGCCCCAAAAACTTTGACAAAAGCATCCAAAAGCGTCGGAAAAAGTGAAAAAAACGTCAGAAAAAGTGACAAAAACTTCTGCAAAAGCATCCAAAGACGTCGGCACAGTTTATATTTTATTTTATACTTAATACTTTTATGATTGAAGCAGCTTCACGTTAAAAATTAAGATCCAGACAGATAGCTTAAATCAGCGGTGTCAAACTCAACTTCACTAAGGGCCAGACATGCTTTTATTTAAGTCAAATCTCTCTGACTGTATTATTGCATGTGTCATATCTAGGGCTGCCACCTCTTAGTCGATTAGTCGACTAATCGGTCGTTTTGGTCTTAGTCGACTAAGATTTCTTTAGTTGATAAGTCATTTTTTATGCTTATTCATGCTTAATTACTCATTTCCAAGAAACTTCTGAGCACATTTATGGTAAACACAAGATTTAAAGTGGTGCTTTTGAAGGATTAATTGTGGAGAAACTCAGTTTTACAGATGGTTAATTAACTACATTTATATTGTGCTTTTCTAGTCTTAACCACCTCTCAAAGAGCACAGCTCTGTCAATTAAATCAACTAATCCATTAGTCGACTAAATCCTATAAGTGTTAGTCCACTAAGAATTTCTTTAGTCGAGGACAGCCCTAGTCATATCGTCTTCTCACTCACAGTTTGGTCGACATAAAGTCCGAAAGAAGTCAGGAAAAAGTTCCTCAGCCCTCATAGAAAAAAAGCGCACAAAAACTTTGGAAAAAGCGTCAAGTTACAAAAACTAAGTGGGTCAAAATGTCTTGTGAACGTAAATTGATATGCTGGCCGGATCATAATCTGCGAGGGACCATGATTTGGCCCGCGGTCCTCGAGTTTGACACATGTGGATTAAATCCTTCATCCGGTTCGGAGTTACTAAAAACATAAAAATGTGACTTAAAACTGGATAAATAGTCAGTTTCTGGGACGCCTGGGTAGCTCATCTGGTTGAGTGTGCGCCCATATATATATGTATATATACATATATATATATATATATATATATATATATATATATATATATATATATATATATATATATATATATATATATATATATATATACAGTACAGGCCAAAAGTTTGGACACACCTTCTCATTCAATGCGTTTCCTTTTTATTTTCATGACTATTTACATTGTAGATTCTCACTGAAGGCATCAAAACTATGAATGAACACATATGGAATTATGTACTTAACAAAAAAGTGTGAAATACCTGAAAACATGTCTTATATTTTAGATTCTTCAAAGTAGCCACCCTTTGCTTTTTTATTAATAAGGGAAATAATTCCACTAATGTAAGTAATAAGTACATAATTCCATATGTGTTCATTCATAGTTTTGATGCCTTCAGTGAGAATCTACAATGTAAATAGTCATGAAAATAAAAAGGAAACACATTGAATGAGAAGGTGTGTCCAAACTTTTGGCCTGTACTGTATATATATGCAAGTCGACCTGCGGCCCTTTGCTGCATGTCATTCCTCCCTCTCTCTCCCCCTTCAAGTCTCAGCTGTCCTGTCAATACTAAAGGCCTAAAAATGCCCCAAAAAGTCAGTTTCTGACAGCTTCTGGCTGCTTTCTTGAAACCTGCAAATAACAAAGTGCGGACTCTGCACAATGAAGCGCCGTGAATGTTAATGAGTAAACGAGTACTGTCAGCAGGAGCACTCAGCCGCCGTCTGAGAGACGCTTTTAAAAAACTCATAACGTCAGCACTTAATATGCTTTGTTTAATTGATGTATTATTTCATATAGTATTTGTCTCCCTAAGTAGAGAGAGAGAGAACAGCAGTCATAAAGATCAACAACTAAATACAAATCTCCTGCAGAACTTTAATGCACTTATCTTCTGAGATACATTTTATAAATAGGTATTAGTACGTTTACTGCAGTAAAGGATCTGAATACTTCCTCCAACACTGGAGAAAAATATCAGAGTACAGAGACAGAGAGAGAGAGAGAGACAGAGAGAGAGAGAGAGAGAGAGAGAGAGAGACAGAGAGAGAGAGACAGAGAGAGAGAGAGAGAGAGAGAGAGAGAGAGAGAGGGAGAGAGAGAGAGAGAGAGACAGAGAGAGAGACAGAGAGAGACAGACAGAGAGACAGAGAGAGAGAGACAGAGAGAGACAGAGAGAGAGACAGAGAGAGACAGACAGAGAGACAGAGAGAGAGAGATAGAGAGAGACAGAGACAGAGATAGAGAGAGAAAGACAGAAAGAGAGAGACAGAGAGAGAGAGACAGAGAGACAGAGAGAGACAGAGAGAGAGAGAGACAGAGAGACAGAGAGAGACAGAGAGAGAGAGAGAGAGAGGTAAACTGTCAGCAGAGAGCTAGCTGGGGTCAAAGGTCATATCTTGTGGTTAGTGAAAGTTTAAAAACACCTGACCTGTCTGTGACCCGGCAGCCACAGCGGTCGATGAGCTGCGGTTACTACGGCGATGCCTTTTCCTCTCTCCACATCCTCCATCATCATGATGTGAGCTAAATATCCGAAATGTTCTCATCAATAACACTGTCCAATTACCGTAGAAATGCTAACGTATCAGACCCAGCAGGGCCTTCACATCATCACTCAGGACAGACTGCCCATTATAAGTCTGAATAATCATTAGTATTTAGATAACTCTTAATAAAGTGCTCATATTATGCTTTGGGGCTTTTTCCCTTTCCTATATTATGTGTTATATATATCTTTTTTGTGCACGTTATAGGTTTACAAAGTGAAAAGTTAGTTAGTTTGTTAACGTGACGATGGATTTATGGGATCTATATTATCTATGTATCGCCAAAAGAACATTTGTCAGTGTTTTGTCGACTCCTAAACGTGTCCCTCTGTTATCACATTTCTGTGTCATATCACATCCATACAGGGTTAGTAGTATTCAATCATTATCAAATACAGTACAGGCCAAAAGTTTGGACACACCTTCTCATTCAATGCGTTTCCTTTTTATTTTCATGACTATTTACATTGTAGATTCTCACTGAAGGCATCAAAACTATGAATGAACACATATGGAATTATGTACTTAACAAAAAAAGTGTGAAATAACTGAAAACATGTCTTATATTTTAGATTCTTCAAAGTAGCCACCCTTGCTTTTTTTATTAATAAGGGAAATAATTCCACTAATGAACCCTGACAAAGCACACCTGTGAAGGTAAAACCATTTCAGGTGACTACCTCATGAAGCTCATTGAGAGAACACCAAGGGTTTGCAGAGTTATCAAAAAAAGCAAAGGGTGGCTACTTTGAAGAATCTAAAATATAAGATATGTTTTCAGTTATTTCACACTTTTTTGTTAAGTACATAATTCCATATAAAGGTAAAGGTAAAGGTACTTTATTTGTCACATACACGTACATGTAGCGAAATTCATTCTCTGCATTTAACCCATCCCTCAAGGGAGCAGTGGGCAGCCAACGACAGCACCCGGTGTGTTCATTCATTCTACAATGTAAATAGTCATGAAAATAAAAGAAACACATTGAATGAGAAGGTGTGTCCAAACTTTTGGCCTGTGCTGTATATGGATTTTTTAACACACATCGGATCAAGACAAAAGTTCAGGTATAAATAAATAAAATCGTCCCAAAAAACCTTGAAAGAGGCGACAAAAATATTGAAACACGAGAAAAACATCCACAGGAAATAAAGACCAGTTTTGATTACCCCTATGTCGGGATCTTAAAGTGCTCATATTATGCTTTTGGGCTTTTTCCCCTTCCCTTTATCGTGTTATATATATATATATATTTTTTTTTGTGCACGTTATAGGTTTACAAAGTGAAAAAGCCCAAAGTCCCCCCCAAAGGGACTTACCATCTCCAAACAGCTCTATTGTAGTCCAGCCTTTACTTCAGAGACAAACATTATAATGCTCGCCTAGCTGCTAGCGTAGCATGCCCTCATACTCTGCTTCTGACTGGCTAGTAGTCCTTACCTAGGTACTGTCAGGGCACGCCCTCATACTCTGCTTCTGACTGGCTAGTAGTCCTTACCTAGGTACTGTCAGGGCACGCCCTCATACTCTGCTTCTGATTGGCTATTAGTCCTTACCTAGGTACTGTCAGGGCACGCCCTCATACTCTGCTTCTGACTGGCTAGTAGTCCTTACCTAGGTACTGTCAGGGCACGCCCTCATACTCTGCTTCTGACTGGCTATTAGTCCTTACCTAGGTACTGTCAGGGCACGCCCTCATACTCTGCTTCTGACTGGCTAGTAGTCCTTACCTAGGTACTGTCAGAGCACGCCCTCATACTCTGCTTCTGACTGGCTAGTAGTCCTTACCTAGCTACTGTCAGGGCACGCCCTCATACTCTGCTTCTGACTGGCTAGTAGTCCTTACCTAGCTACTGTCAGGACACGCCCTCATACTCTGCTACAGAGTTGAGATGTCTCACTCTGTAGCTAAAACAGAGAGCTCAACACACAGGGTGAAAAGAGGAGCTGCAGCAATGTGCAGCACAACAAAAATATGGTGTTTTTTGAAAATTAAACCATGTAAACCAATAATGGTACAATCTCAAAATTCAATTATGAACCTGAAAATGAGAATAATATGAGCACTTTAAACAGAAGCTCAGGTTTGACTCGATAAAAAAAGAGTTTCCAGACTCTTATTGTGAAAAGACACAGGATGGAAACAGCATGCAATTTTATATGTTGTCTGTATTTATTGAAGATTATTCACAATATTGTGCTCAGTTCTCTGATTTTGAACACTTTGGGTGTTTATGTGACTTTAGTGGGTTTTTAATTTATTAGTTATGAGTATTTTCTGTTTGTAGACAAACACAGAGTTCATTGATTTAAGATTTTCTGATGACGAGAAATTCTCTGAGCTGCTTTTCCTTGAATTTCTGAAGGCGGATTTTTCCAGAGAAGGTAAACACAGAGTACAGTGTGTGTGTGTGTGTGTGTGTGTGTGTGTGTGTGTGTGTGTGTGTGTGTGTGTGTGTGTGTGTGTGTGAGAGAGAACGGTAAACACAGGGTACAGTGTGTGTGTGTAGAGTGTGTGTGTGTGTGTGTGTGTGTGTATATGTGTGTGTGTGTAGACCTGCTGGTGGCCTTCAGGCTCATTGAGTGAACTTTACACTGAGTGGTCTGTTCACTCACTCACTCACACACACTCACACACACACAGACACACTCACACACACACACACACACACACACACACACACACACACACACACACACTCTCTTTCAGCTCAAGTATCACTTCTCTTTAAACAAGGCAGCAGTGTGTCGTCTCTTCATCCCCCGAAGCTGCCAGAGAAAGAGAGTGTTTGTGTGTGTGTGTGTGTGTGTTTGTGTGTGTGTGTCTGTGTGTTTGTGTGTGTGTGTGTGTGTGTGTGTGTGTGTCTGTGTGTGTCTGTGTGTGTGTGCTCTGACATCTCACGTCATTAAACAATTTAACAGCCTGTTTAATCCAGATGTTTTAAGCAAACAGCAGCATCTGCAGTTCAGTCAACAGATCCGTGTCATTACATTTCAGCTCAAGACTGAAACTTAACTTTTTGTTCGGACCGAGACCAGCCAGTCCTCCGAAACCGTACGATGACATCGCCCGTTGGTCTGTTTTCCGTCCTGTATAACAGGGGTGTCGAACTCAACTTCACTATAGGGCCACACTGGAAAATGAGAATCGCACGAAGGGCCAGACATGTTTGACATGATTTTTTTTCAACTGAAAAGTTGAATAATACCTTTGAATGTATTATGTATTATTTGTGTCACTTATAGCTTTCTCACAAACAGTTGGGGTGACATAAAGCCCTAAAAAGTCAGCAAAAAAATCCTTAGCCAGCATCACAGAGTTTAGCGAATCAAAGATTATTATTATTTTTTTTACAACAATCTATTTCACAGCCTGAATATTACATTACATTACATTACATGTCATTTAGCTGACGCTTTTATCCAAAGCGACTTACAATTCTTACATATCAGAGGTCACACACCTCTGGAGCAACTAGGGGTTAAGTGTCTTGCTCAGCAACATGGCATCATGACTTTGCGTAAATATATACACCACTTTCAGAAAGCCAAATGCTGTGTTATTTTACGCCATTTTCAGCTATCCACGTGTATGATACACGCTGGAAACAGCTGATGTAAACAGACCCACCACGTGGCCTCGCCACGTTGCGCGCTATCGCGAGAACGCGACGTACTATCGCGAGAACAACGTCACACGCCTGGCAAGAAAAAAAAAATGGTTGAGTTTAGGAAAAGAACACAGGGAAAGGCTTTAGTAACAAAACAGTGACAAAAACACGGAAAATAACGACAAAAACACGCTTACGACAACAACAAATGGTTGGGTTTAGGAAAGAAACATTCTACCTCCTTACCCAGTCCCCCGTTCTTTTATACTACTCGCTACGGCGGAAATTCACTCGCAATGTAGGCCAATGGCGGCCGATTTGCGTTGATATACACGCAAAAATGCGATTATGCGTCTTCATAACACGGCAAAATGGAATACAAATTGGCGTTTCATACATATGCCAATTCATGAGATCAGTCTGTGATCAGGGACACATTGGTTGATGTATCGCAGTGGGAATCGAACCCGGGTCTACCGCACCAAAGGCACGTGTCATATCCACTGCACCATCACCACCCACCACCCAATATGTAATCTCTCTGGTTCTGTGGCAATTTCTGAGCCTCAAAGTCAGCAAATCTGCCAAATTCTGCTTTGAGTTTCGCACAACTGCAGTCTCTAAAACAGTTTCCCGTCTTTTTGGTTTGGCTCACATCTAAGAGGGCCAAAATCTATTGTGAATATAAATTGATATGGCAGCCGGATCAAAATTTTGCGAGGGCCCGGATTTGGCCCGCGGGCCTTGAGTTTGACACATGTGCTGTATAACTACCACGGCCACTAGAGGGCGCCACAACTACGAACGTAAACATTTAGGCGTAATTGCTGCTTCAACGAGCGACTTCTGGGAGCGTTTTTTTAGGCGGAGGAGAGTCTCGTTTTGGATCGTTCTTCACACACAGAAATCTCCAACGTCCGATAAATAATAATAATAATAAGTTTATTTGATATAGCACCTTTCACAGACAGAATCACAAAGTGCTTCACAAGATAAAAATTTGTACAAAACATAGTGAATTATACAACAATAAAGATAAAAGACTAAAAACAGTCATTAAAAGGCAACATTTTACATAAATGAATCAAAAGCAAATTTAAACAAGTGCGTCTTCAGCTGCAATTTAAAAGCTTCAACAGAGACTGCAGAACGTAATGCAATAGGAAGCGCACTCCACAGGTTTGGAGCCACCGCTTCAAAGGAACGGTCACCTCTAGTCTTTAAACGGGTGCGTGGGACAACCAGTAATCCCTGGTTAGAAGACCTGAGGGGCCTATTTGTAGTGTATGAATGGAGCAGGTCCGAGATATACGCTGGAGCCTGACCGTGCAAAGCTTTATAAGTCAGAACCAAAACTTTAAATTTGATCCTGTAGTTAATTGGAAGCCAATGTAATGAGTATAAAACTGGAGTAATGTGTGACATCCTGCTAAAGATGAATTCATGTCAGGACCTCGAGGCGGAGATCAGAGCCTCTCGCATCTCGTCGTCTCCTCGCCTGGAAACATCGATTTAAAGTTCCCATGGTATGAAAATGTCACTTTATGAGTTTTTTTTTTAACATTAATATGAGTTTCCCCCCAGCCTGCCTATGGTCCCCCAGTGGCTAGAAATGGTGATAGGTGTAAAGCGAGCTTTGGGTATCCTGCTCTGCCTTTGAGAAAATGAAAGCTCAGATGGACCAATCAGGAATCTTCTCCTTATGAGGTCATAAGGGGAAAGGTTACCTCC
>CM046796.1:2254104-2261604 GCA_025617405.1 Perca schrenkii
CTAAGTGTCTGACAACATTGTGGAAAGGATTTCTACGGAGGTCGACCTTTCTGTTAAAGCACACGTGTCAAACTCAAGGCCCGGGGGCCAAATCCGGCCCCTCGCAGGTTTTAATCCGGCCCGCATTTCAATTTAGGTTCACAATAAATTTAGGCCCACCTAGTTTTTGGTGCTTCTATTAAATTTTTTGGTGCATTTTTTGACATTTTTGGGAGGTTAATGCGCTTTTTTTCAATGCTTTAGGCACTTTGCTTTAACGATTTGGACGCTTTGCTCAATGTTTTGCCACTTTTTCTGAAGTTATTGACGCTTTTTACTATGTTTTTGTCACCTTTTTCAGACAATTTTGATGTTTGGCCTTTTTCCAACTTTTTTTGACGCTTTATTCAACGTATTTGTCGCTGGCTGAGGAACTTTATTGCCAAACTTTTTTGGAGGCTTTATGAGGCCCAAAATGTAATTGAGAAGACTACAGTATATGAGACATGGAACAATACAGTCAAAATATTTGACTTTTTCCTCTTAAATAAACACACGTCAATAATCTCTACGTGCCTGGCCCTCAATAGGACTCTCATTTTCCAGTGTGGCCCTCTGGGAAAATGAGTTTGACACCCCTGTGTTAAAGAGTAAGATCCTTTTTTTAAACATAAAAACATCCGCCAAACTGTGTTCGCTAAACCCACCAAACTCCATGTAAATAATCAGTAATTTTAGCATCATAAAATACACTTCATCCAAAGTCGACAGAAACAAAATAAAACTATGAAAAGACGTTTTGGGTCGTCTTTCCATTTCAACCAACCATCACAACTCTAGTTTTGGTTGAAATAAACACATAAATTACTGATTTAAATGTGAAAATATGTTGGCTCTATGCACGCTAAAAGTATTGTTTTTTTAAATGGAGTCTGGTGGGTTTAGCGGTAGCGACTTTAGAGCTGTTTCTGGTTGTTTTACAATGCTAAAATTACTGTTTATTTAAATGGATTCTGGTGGGTTGGCAGATGTCTTTATGTTAAAAGAAAAACATCTTTGTTAGAACATAAAACCCCACTTTCTTTGTATTGATACTGCATTGTATCTTTTTATCTGTTGGTAAAGAAGGGATTTAAAAGAGCCAAACAGTAATACCAAACACAGGCAGATTGTTACAGCATGTTCATTCCTATAATCATCTCTTCCTCTTCTCAGGAAGTCTGTAATTTAGTTTCTCTCAGGTGTCTGACAGCCGACAGCCGAGGAAACCAACCGTAGAAACATTACAGATCAACATTAGGTCCTTCGACCGGAATAAACAGGAAAAATGAGGGAATAAGGGAATTATTGGAATTGTTGGGTCTTTGTAAACTATAGTGTGGTATGAATTGATACTATAAATACAATTAAATTGAACAAGAAATAGACACAGAACAACGTGAGAAGAGGGAGAATTTAACAATTTGAGACTTTTAACAATGTTTTTGACGCATTTTTTTTAACGTTTTAGTCACTTTATTTTATTTATTTACGTTTTTTTTGTTGACGTTTGTCGCTTTAAAAAAACATTTTTTTACACTTTTTTCAAAACATCTTTATCGCTTCTTTTTTTCCCTCAACATTTTGATCGTCATTTGTCGGTTTTTTTTACGTTTTTTTTTTACGTTTGTAACTTTTAATCATACTACATATTTCAATGTTATCGCTTTTAAAAAAAATATTTTTTTCAACCTTTTTGTCATTTAAAAAAAGTTCTTTTTGAGACTTTTTCCAACATTTTTGCCACTTTTTTCCTTCACTTTTTGGTCTTTCTGATTTCAGACTTTTGGTTCTGGCTGTCCTAAGAGCTTTAATCCAGCTGGCTGTGGACCCGTCTGGATCTGTGTGGATACAGGATACTGAGGCCCAGACGTCTCCACCCGTCTGGGAGGTGGAGGTGAGCGGAGTCAGGTAGCAGCTTGTGAATGAGAGGGTTTGTGGAAAAAGACTTGAGCAGCGTCTGACACAAAGAGAGCATTTAGAGAGAGAGGGGCCACATCTGGAGGGAAACTGAAATACCAACCAATTAACCACAACACCTTATCCTCACAGTGTGTGGGTGTGTGTGTGTTTGTCTGTGTGTGTGTCTTTGTGTGCGTGCGTGTGTGTGTCTGTGTGTGTGTTTGACTGTGTGTGTGTCTTTGTGTGCGTGCATGTGTGTGTCTGTCTAAGCCAACCAGTGTTTTTTCCTCGCCGCTGTCGAACAAAACGCTTGCTCTTGGGGGAAATTGTTGGGTCTTTGTAAATTATAGAGTGTGGTCTAGCTCTACTCTATCTTTAAAGAGTCCTGAGGTAACTCCTGTTATGATTCGACATTATAAATAAACGTGAATAGAAATGAAACGCAGGGCATTAAAGAAGGAGAACAGAGAGTGTTAAAGACGTGGGTGGCAGCTATGTGCTCTGTGACTAGAGATAAAGCAGCGACACACTCAGCTCATTATGACCCTCACACACTGACGGATGACTCTTACACACATTCTTCAGGATCTCCATCAGCCTGAGCAGCTGTTCTCCCCGCTGAGGTGACATCATACGAGTGATAATAACTGCTGGGGTGAGGGAACGGGCGGAGAGGATGCTAGGATGTAGGGAAGAGGGAAAGATGTCTGCTAACTGCAGTAAGTAAGGAGGGAAGGATGTAGGGAAGAAGGGAGGATGTCTGGTTACGGCAGTAAGGAAGGAAGGAAGGATGGAAGGAAGGATGTAGGGAAGAAGGGAAGAGGTCTGGTAACTGCAGCAAGGAAGGAAGGAAGGACGTAGGGAAGAAGGGATGAAGGAAGGTAACTGCAACAAGGAAGGAAGGAAGGAAGGAAGAAGGGAGGAAGAATGGAGGAAGAAGGGAGGGAGTCTGGTAACTGCAGGAAGGAAGGAAGGAAGAAAGGAACGAAGGAAGAAGGGCGGAAGTCTGGTAACTGCAGCAAGGAAGGAAGGAAGGAAGAAGGAAGGAAGTCTGGTAACTGCAGCAAGGAAGGAAGGAAGGAAGGAAGAAGGGAGGAAGAATGGAGGAAGAAGGGAGGGAGTCTGGTAACTGCAGCAAGGAAGGAAGGAAGGAAGGAAGAAAGGAAGGAAGGAAGAAGGGAAGACGTCTGGTAACTGCAGGAAGGAAGGAAGGAAGAAAGGAACGAAGGAAGAAGGGCGGAAGTCTGGTAACTGCAGCAAGGAAGGAAGGAAGGAAGAAGGAAGGAAGTCTGGTAACTGCAGCAAGGAAGGAAGGAAGGAAGGAAGAAGGGAGGACGTCAGGTAACTGCAGCAAGGAAGGAAGGATGGAAGGAAGAAGGGAGGAAGTCTGGTAACTGCAGGAAGGAAGGATGGAAGGAAGGAAGAAGGGAGGAGGTCTGGTAACTGCAGCAAGGAAGGAAGGAAGGAAGAAGGGAGGAGGTCTGGTAACTGAAGCAAGGAAGGATGGAAGGAAGGAAGAAGGGAGGAGGTCTGGTAACTGCAGCAAGGAAGGAAGGATGAAAGGAAGAAGGGAGGAAGTCTGGTAACTGCAGCAAGGAAGGAAGGAAGGAAGGAAGAAGGGAGGACGTCAGGTAACTGCAGGAAGGAAGGAAGGATGGAAGGAAGAAAAGAGGAAGTCTGGTAACTGCAGCAAGGAAGGATGGAAGGAAGGAAGAAGGGAGGAGGTCTGGTAACTGCAGCAAGGAAGGAAAGATGGAGGGAAGAAGGGAGGAAGTCTGGTAACTGCAGCAAGGAAGGATGGAAGGAAGGAAGGATGTAGGGAGGAAGGAAGGAAGTTTGGTAACGTCAGTAAGGAAGGAAGGATGGAAGGAAGGATGTAGGGAAAAAGGGATGAAGGAAGGTAACTGCAACAAGGAAGGAAGGAAGGAAGGAAGAAGGGAGGAAGAATGGAGGAAGAAGGGAGGGAGTCTGGTAACTTCAGCAAGGAAGGAAGGAAGGAAGGAAGGAAGGAAGGAAGGAAGAAGGGAAGAAGTCTGGTAACTGCAGGAAGGAAGGAAGAAGGGAGGAAGTCTGGTAACTGCAGCAAGGAAGGAAGGAAGGAAGGAAGAAGGGAGGAAGTCTGGTAACTGCAGCAAGGAAGGAAGGAAGGAAGGAAGAAGGGAGGAAGTCTGGTAACTGCAGCAAGGAAGGAAGGAATGAAGGAAGAAGGGAGGAAGTCTGGTAACTGCAGCAAGGAAGGAAGGAAGGAAGGAAGAAGGGAGGACATCAGGTAACTGCAGCAAGGAAGGAAGGATGGAAGGAAGAAGGGAGGAGGTCTGGTAACTGCAGCAAGGAAGGAAGGATGAAAGGAAGAATGGGAGGAGGTCTGGTAACTGCAGCAAGGAAGGAAGTAAGGAAGGGAAGAAGGGAGGAAGTCTGGCAACTGCAGGAAGGAAGGAAGGAAGGAAGGAAGGAAGGAAGGAAGGAAGGAAGTCTGGTAACTGCAGCAAGGAAGGAAGGACTGGTAACTGCAAGGAAGGAAGGAAGAAGGGAGGAAGTCTGGTAACTGCAGCAAGGAAGGAAGGAAGGAAGGAAGAAAGGGAGGAGGTCTGGTAACTGCAAGGAAGGAAGGAAGGAAGAAGGGAGGAAGAATGGGAGGAAGAAGGAGGGAGTCTGGTAACTGCAGCAAGGAAGGAAGGAAGGAAGGAAGAAGGAAGGAAGAAGGGAGGAGGTCTGGTAACTGCAGCAAGGAAGGAAGGATGAAAGGAAGAAGGGAGGAAGTCTGGTAACTGCAGCAAGGAAGGAAGGAAGGAAGGAAGAAGGGAGGACGTCAGGTAACTGCAGGAAGGAAGGAAGGATGGAAGGAAGAAAAGAGGAAGTCTGGTAACTGCAGCAAGGAAGGATGGAAGGAAGGAAGAAGGGAGGAGGTCTGGTAACTGCAGCAAGGAAGGAAAGATGGAGGGAAGAAGGGAGGAAGTCTGGTAACTGCAGCAAGGAAGGATGGAAGGAAGGAAGGATGTAGGGAGGAAGGAAGGAAGTTTGGTAACGTCAGTAAGGAAGGAAGGATGGAAGGAAGGATGTAGGGAAAAAGGGATGAAGGAAGGTAACTGCAACAAGGAAGGAAGGAAGGAAGGAAGAAGGGAGGAAGAATGGAGGAAGAAGGGAGGGAGTCTGGTAACTTCAGCAAGGAAGGAAGGAAGGAAGGAAGGAAGGAAGGAAGGAAGAAGGGAAGAAGTCTGGTAACTGCAGGAAGGAAGGAAGAAGGGAGGAAGTCTGGTAACTGCAGCAAGGAAGGAAGGAAGGAAGGAAGAAGGGAGGAAGTCTGGTAACTGCAGCAAGGAAGGAAGGAAGGAAGGAAGAAGGGAGGAGGTCTGGTAACTGCAGCAAGGAAGGAAGGATGAAAGGAAGAAGGGAGGAAGTCTGGTAACTGCAGCAAGGAAGGAAGGAAGGAAGGAAGAAAGAAGGGAGGACGTCAGGTAACTGCAGGAAGGAAGGAAGGATGGAAGGAAGAAAAGAGGAAGTCTGGTAACTGCAGCAAGGATGGAAGGAATGAAGGAAGAAGGGAGGAAGTCTGGTAACTGCAGCAAGGAAGGAAGGAAGGAAGGAAGAAGGGAGGACATCAGGTAACTGCAGCAAGGAAGGAAGGAAGGAAGGAAGAAGGGAGGACATCAGGTAACTGCAGCAAGGAAGAAAGGATGGAAGGAAGAATGGAGGAGGTCTGGTAACTGCAGCAAGGAAGGAAGTAAGGAAGGAAGAAGGGAGGAAGTCTGGCAACTGCAGGAAGAAAGGAAGGAAGGAAGGAAGGTGGAGCGTTCAATGCAGTAGGCTGTGAGGAAGTGGACATGGATCTGGTTCAATGCAGTAGGCTGTGAGGAAAGTGGACATGGATCTGGTTCAATGTAGTAGGCTGTGAGGAAGTGGACATGGATCTGGTTCAATGCAGTAGGCTGTGAGGAAGTGGACATGGATCTGGTGAGCAGAAAAAGTTGTTGTTTGGCAGAACTTTCAGTCGTAAGAAGGCCATTCAAGTCCAGCTACATCAGGTGGGTCAAACTCATTTTCCCAGAGGGCCACACTCATAAAAGAGAATCCCACCGAGGGGCCAGACATGTATAGAGTTTACTGACGTGCTTTTGTTACTGCATGTCCCTTCTTTTTAAAACATTTTGGTAGCTTTTCTCTTCATTTTTATTGTTTTTGTTCCAACCTTTTAGTGGCTTTCTCAGACGTTTGTCACCTTTTTGTAAATTTGTTACTTTTTGTCACATTTTTGTTGACATGAAGCTCTACAAAAGTCATCAAAACAGTTCCTTAGCCATCAAGAAATACTATTGTTTTAACATCAACCTGTTTCTCAGCCTGAATATGAAAACTCTCTCTCTGCTTCTTCTGGGGGAATTTCTGAGTCTCAGTCTGCTTTTGAATATCAGGTAATCTGCAGTTTAAAAAACACTTTCCTGTGTTTTGGTTTGGCGCACAACTAGGAGAGCCAAAATGTATTGTGAACTCAAACTGATATTTGGGCCGGATCTAAATCTGCAAGGGGCCGGATTTGGCCGCATGCTTTGAGTTTGTGTGAGCTACATGTTCAATTGTCAATGCTGATTGGTCTGGTGGCGGCGAGGACCCTAAACAATACACAACATGGCCGCTGTTACAACATCTGGTCTGAAACATCTGGAAGAATACGAGTTGTGCATGAAGGAATCTCCAGACAGCAGCCAGAATGCAGCAACTTCAGGTACAGCAAAGGAAGGACAGTCCCTGTTTACTTCATTCATGTGTTTACTGGGTTCACGGACTGAGGATGGGAGGAGGAGTCAGCACAATCTCAACCAGTGGGTTCAGGATTCGGCCAAACCCCAAAAATCTGGATTCGGTGCATCCCTACTAAGTAGTTTTGGTGTCTAAACCTAACCAAACTGGGACCGTTTCACAATGTTAACGTGTTTAAAGTACCCATATTATGAAAGAATCCCTTTTTCTGGGATTTGGGGTGTTATTTTGTGTCTCTGGTGCTTCCACATGCATACAAACTTTGAAAAATAAACCCATCCATGGTGTTCTGAGTGAGATCTGGTTTCTGAATGTGTCCTGCCTTCAGTCTCCTGGTGAGCTGGTCAACATCTGCGCGGCTTTCCACGGCATTAGCCGAAACGAGCTGGCTAACTGCTAGCATAGTTCACCATGATCTACAAAAGAACTACTTCCATGTCCCTGTTCTGCAGATATTCCACGCTAAATTGGAAATGCGCCCTCGTTTAGAAGAAGTCTCCCGGCTAATCCTGCCTTCTACAGGCCAAAGTTAGACAAACAGCTAGCTAGCTCATGTGATCCTTACCTAGCTAGTGGGCATGTGCAAGTGCCAACAAAGATGGTAAAAATGTATCGCTCTGTAGCTGAAACAGAGAGCTCAAGACACAGGGTGAAAAGAGGAGCTGCAGCAATGTGCAGTACCACAAAAATATGGTGTTTTTTGATAATTAAACCATCTTACGGTTTGGAGGACTGGTTGCATTTTAGCCTCTGAATCGGAATCTGGTCGGTTGAGTATGTGACAAACAAAAAGCTTAAAAAATGAGCGTGTTGGTATGAAAGGTT
>CM046796.1:2266604-2269104 GCA_025617405.1 Perca schrenkii
ATTGCATTTCACGCATCGCCCGTGACGCTTGAGTCTACTTGCGTCCGCTGTTTAGACTATGAAAGGGAGCACGTAGTTCGCGTTGCTTAAACGCCAAGGCCAAGCAGCTGACACTACTCACGCCACGCAGCCAGTCTGTCGCTGGCCTAAAAAGAAAAAAGGTTGAGATTTGGAATGCAGCCTGAATAAGCAACAGATGTAACCACTGTTAACACAGTCAATGGCCTCCATGCTGCTTTCTGTTACTGACACGTTTTTTTCCTCTCATTACATCAACGATCAGTTGTTGTTTTTAAAGCGTCTTCACGCACGCATTAAGGGAAGCGTCCGCGTCGTGTCTGCAGCAGGAAACGCTGGAGCTGTGAAGCGAGTCCTTCAGATGCTTTCTGTTGTGTGTCGGAGTGCAACCCGACCTCCAGGAGCACGCATCAAATATTCATGAAGCTCCTTTCAACAACGTCTTGGACTCTCCAGAAAACACACACACACACACACACCACAGAGACACACAAACACACACAGAAACACACACACAGAAACACAGAAACACACGCAGACACACACAGAAACACACTCACACAGAAACACAGAAACACACTCACACAGAAACACACACACACACACACACAGAAACAGAAACACACACAGACACACACAGAAACAGAGAAACACACTCACACTGTGTGTGTGCATGTTTCTGTCTGTGTGTGTCTCTGTGGTGTGTGTGCGTGTGTGTGTGTGTGTGTGTGTAAGCTACAACAGCTTCAACATTACGATCTCATTACATACACCGACTATTATCTCTATTTAACTGAATATTACTGTTCCATAACTAAAGATGGAACAATAATGCATCATGATAACAATTAAACTTTATTGATACAGCACTTTAGATACAGCTAAGAGGTCATTAAAATCTAAAGGGTTCATCCTCTGGGGAGCAGAGATCTTCCTGTTGTTGGGATGTCTCACTCTACAGCCTGTTCTCATGAACCATTCATACACATATATCTCTCTCTGGAAAGTAAAGCTCTGTAATGTGTATGTACTCCACGTATTTACAGTTTTTTACGATCACTTTGCTACTGATTTCAGAACCTTGACGTCATTTTTTCAAAACTCTAGACACATCACTTGTAACACAGGCTGTCCAATGTTCAAAACATTGCATTGTGCATTCATATCTTTAAAGAAATCTTGCACAATCATTGGTTCAAAAAACTTATTTATTGTGAAATACCATTGAAACGTTACTTTAGATCACCCACACACAAGCTACCCATAGTTTCACTGTGGCATTGTTCATACAATCATTAAATATTGTAGTACAAAATAGGTGATACATGTTTCATTATGGTACTAGATGTAAATACATCCCTGTAAAAGTACTGCAGTAGTAGAGAGAATACTACAGACACAGTGGAATCATTGAACAAAACCTGAAATGTACTGATGAAAAACAATATAGTACAATCACAACATAATAAGCAAAATAATTAGCTACAAAATAGAAAAGAAAAGATATTTCTGTAAAACATCTAATGCAGTGTTCCTCAACTTTCTTGTACTGTAAAAAGCAAAACAAAGGAGTGATTACTGTACTTCTACATCTTCATCAACTCTGTCTTGTGGATTTGGCCACAGGTTCTCATCTACATCGCAATTAGCCAAACATCTTGGAAAAACCCTTCGGGCATGGCGAACAATGTGGTATGAGTGTATATATATATATAAAGTATATATCTCAATCATCAGTAACAAGTTGGCAGAATTGGACTAGCAATTCCAAGGGCCTGCATCCATCCAGTGCAGTACTGTCAATACTGTAAATAGTCTCTAAGGTAGTACATGGGACCATAGAAACAGTGTCTGGTAAACAGTAGTATATTACAGTAAAGGTAGTACATGGGACCATAGAAACAGTGTCTGGTAAACAGTAGTATATTACAGTAAAGGTAGTACATGGGACCATAGAAACAGTTTCTGATAAACAGTAATACATTAAAGTAAAAAATGATGATGAAATATTACATCCATAGATCATGTAGTCTAATTGGTTCATGCTCCACGCTAACTGGTGACAATGAATCTCGATATCTTGAAACTTTCATGATCTAAACATGAAATATTGTTTGTCTGTTTCCGTACAACTATGCATTAAGAGTAATGCAACAGTTACTTATCATTTTGAGTAGTTGTATCGATTGATAGTTAGATGATTGTAATGAAATGAATAGACAATCAAGGCATGGCAACTTTATTTCTATAGCACAATTCAGCAGCAATGCGATTCAAAGTGCTTTACACAAGACATAAAAACAGTTAAAAATATCATACAAATTGGTAACAGATGAAGAAACAGTTATATAAAAACAATAGATGAATAAAAAAAATTAAATTTAAATACAAAAATGAATTAAGAAAAGGCGGTGTTAAAAAGTAAGGTCTTCAGCCTTGATTTAAAAGAGCTGAGATTAGGAGCCCACCTACAGTTTAGCGG
>CM046796.1:2276604-2286604 GCA_025617405.1 Perca schrenkii
AAACGGCACAGCAGGGAGAATGAGAGAGGGAAACACCAGAGCAGGGGGGGGAATGAGAGAGGGAAACACCAGAGCACGGGGGAATGAGAGGGGGAAACGGCACAGCAGGGAGAATGAGAGAGGGAAACACCAGAGCAGGGGGGAATGAGAGAGGGGAAACGGCACAGCAGGGAGAATGAGAGAGGGAAACACCAGAGCAGGGGGGAATGAGAGGGGGAAACGGCACAGCAGGGAGAATGAGAGAGGGAAACACCAGAGCAGGGGGGAATGAGAGGGGGAAACACCAGAGCACGGGGGAATGAGAGGGGGAAACGCCAGAGCAGGGGGAATGAGAGGGGGAAACACCAGAGCAGGGGGAATAGTTAATCTACTGTAGAGCTGCAAAGATGAATGGATTAATTGTCGATTATTAAATTCATCGCCAACTATTTCGATAATCGATTAACCGGTTTGAGTCAAACTTCTCTGATGTCAGCGTGTTAAACGTGATTATTGCATGGCTTGCTTGAATTCTAATGTAGAATGCGGTCTGTTATTTCTTGATAACAGACCGCTGCTAAGGATAACACACCGTTGCCATGCAAAAGCAGAGCGTTGCCATGGACGCAGTTCTGTTCACTCTGCAGGACAGCTATCAATCAATCCGCTGAAAGAAGTCCGGATAATTTAGCCTATCAGCTGTGGCAAAAAGTGGGGAAACGTGGAGCAACTTCTGTCCTCCAATTCAAGCAATGACAGCAGATCTGATGAGCGTCTATCGCTAGCATCTTTCTAAACCGTCTATGATCGCTAGCTACGCAGTAACAGCCGTAGGGACAACAACGCTAATTAGTTAGCTTACATTGCAACTAGTTTAACGTTAACTTACAGGTGTGTCAACATGCAGCGGCTCTGCAAAAAGGAAACGAGATGAATGAGGACATAAACGTCCACATAAATATTCCCAAAGAAGCCATTCACCGTGTCTCACTTCACCGTCAACAGAAATGTTCAGTTTAATGTAAATTAGAGCAGCCGATAGCCCGCTAGCTCACTACGACGCTTCAGCTAATGTTGTGTCAATTCCTGCAGTGATTAAAACAGCAGCTGGGTCATTTGTCCACCACGGCAGCACCCCATAAAATATACGGCTACTACCACAGCCCGTAAGGTGGTGTTGAGCATAGATATAGAACAATATATATATATGGTGTTGAGTAGCTAATAGACGAAGGATTGCATTACAGAGTTTTTACGTTGCTATGGACGCAGGATTCCAACCGTAGAGACGGAACGGACTATTTTCTCTAGTGAAAGCAATACAATCGTATTTAAATCAATAAACTCCCATTTAAATCAATATTTTGTCAAGTTATTAGTCAAATTATTGATTTATTTGGTAAGTAGCCATGTAATAAACAGGATAATGTAGAGCGAGGGGGTTGTTATAGCGAATACATCCCTTCAGGCTGATTCAAGACCCCTGATCACCCTGTCGGGGTTGTATTCGCTATAACAACCGCCTCACTCTACATTATGCCTTACATATTTTTTAGTTTCTTCATTCCTCTGTGACAGGAAACTGAATCTTTGGAGCTGTAAACATTTATCACATTTTAATCCTTTACTGATGGAGTCGTTGGCTTCAACAGACGAAGATCATCACTCTGACTCGTCCACAGCTCTCCTAAATATCAACAGATATCATTCCTTTCCCGAGTTTGAAAAGATGACTAAAAACATTTTAATCCTGGTCAGATAAGTAGGAACAGATATGCGTCACTGTGACCGTTTCTGGTGCGTTACTATCCAGCCTGGTCTCACAGAACTCCGTGAAATGATCACGAACTGTTAACAGCTCATTACGTGGTGGTGGCAGGGAAGGTGTGAAAATACCGTGTGGCCACCACGGAAAACAATGCCAAAGTAAAGTCAACGAGAAGTAAGTAAGTAACCCTAAACCCAACTGTCCTGTTCTTCTTTATCTAAACCCAACTGTCCCATTTTTCTTTACCTAAACCCAACTGTCCCATTCTTCTTTACATAAACCCAACTGTCCCGTTCTTCTTTACATAAACCCAACTGTCCCGTTCTTCTTTACATAAACCCAACTGTCCCGTTCTTCTTTATCTAAACCCAACTGTCCCGTTCTTCTTTATCTAAACCCAACTGTCCAGTTCTTCTTTACCTAAACCCAACTGTCCCGTTCTTCTTTACCTAAACCCAACTGTCCCGTTCTTCTTTACCTAAACCCAACTGTCCCGTTCTTCTTTATCTAAACCCAACCGTCCCGTTCTTCTTTACCTAAACCCAACCGTCCCGTTCTTCTTTACCTAAACCCAACTGTCCCGTTCTTCTTTACATAAACCCAACTGTCCCGTTCTTCTTTATCTAAACCCAACTGTCCCGTTCTTCTTTACATAAACCCAACTGTCCCGTTCTTCTTTATCTAAACCCAACTGTCCAGTTCTTCTTTACCTAAACCCAACTTTCCCG
Source organism: Perca schrenkii (assembly GCA_025617405.1). Lineage (NCBI taxonomy): Eukaryota > Metazoa > Chordata > Actinopteri > Perciformes > Percidae > Perca > Perca schrenkii. The sequence continues at coordinate 2,279,080 of CM046796.1, forward strand.
TTCTTCTTTTCCTAAACCCAACTGTCCCGTTCTTCTTCACCTAAACCCAACTCTCCCGTTCTTCTTTATCTAAACCCAACTGTCCCGTTCTTCTTTATCTAAACCCAACTGTCCCGTTCTTCTTTACCTAAACCCAACTGTCCCGTTCTTCTTTATCTAAACCCAACTGTCCCGTTCTTCTTTATCTAAACCCAACTGTCCCGTTCTTCTTTACCTAAACCCAACTGTCCCGTTCTTCTTTACCTAAACCCAACTGTCCCGTTCTTCTTTACCTAAACCCAACTGTCCCGTTCTTCTTTACCTAAACCCAACTGTCCCGTTCTTCTTTACATAAACCCAACTGTCCCGTTCTTCTTTACATAAACCCAACTGTCCCGTTCTTCTTTATCTAAACCCAACTGTCCCGTTCTTCTTTACATAAACCCAACTGTCCCGTTCTTCTTTATCTAAACCCAACTGTCCCGTTCTTTTTTATCTAAACCCAACTGTCCAGTTCTTCTTTACCTAAACCCAACTGTCCCGTTCTTCTTTATCTAAACCCAACTGTCCCGTTCTTCTTTACCTAAACCCAACTGTCCCGTTCTTCTTTACCTAAACCCAACTGTCCCGTTCTTCTTTATCTAAACCCAACCGTCCCGTTCTTCTTTACCTAAACCCAACTGTCCCGTTCTTCTTTACATAAACCCAACTGTCCCGTTCTTCTTTATCTAAACCCAACTGTCCCGTTCTTCTTTACATAAACCCAACTGTCCCGTTCTTCTTTATCTAAACCCAACTGTCCCGTTCTTCTTTATCTAAACCCAACTGTCCAGTTCTTCTTTACCTAAACCCAACTGTCCCGTTCTTCTTTATCTAAACCCAACTGTCCCGTTCTTCTTTACCTAAACCCAACTGTCCCGTTCTTCTTTACCTAAACCCAACTGTCCCGTTCTTCTTTATCTAAACCCAACCGTCCCGTTCTTCTTTACCTAAACCCAACCGTCCCGTTCTTCTTTACCTAAACCCAACCGTCCCGTTCTTCTTTACCTAAACCCAACCGTCCCGTTCTTCTTTACCTAAACCCAACTGTCCCGTTCTTCTTTATCTAAACCCAACTGTCCCGTTCTTCTTTATCTAAACCCAACCGTCCCGTTCTTCTTTACCTAAACCCAACCGTCCCGTTCTTCTTTACCTAAACCCAACCGTCCCGTTCTTCTTTACCTAAACCCAAGTGTCCCGTTCTTCTTTATCTAAACCCAACTGTCCCGTTCTTCTTTACCTAAACCCAACTGTCCCGTTCTTCTTTACCTAAACCCAACTGTCCCGTTCTTCTTTATCTAAACCCAACCGTCCCGTTCTTCTTTACCTAAACCCAACCGTCCCGTTCTTCTTTACCTAAACCCAACCGTCCCGTTCTTCTTTATCTAAACCCAACTGTCCCGTTCTTCTTTACCTAAACCCAACCGTCCCGTTCTTCTTTACCTAAACCCAACTGTCCCGTTCTTCTTTTCCTAAACCCAACTGTCCCGTTCATCTTTACCTAAACCCAACTGTCCCGTTCTTCTTTACCTAAACCCAACTGTCCCGTTCTTCTTTACCTAAACCCAACTGTCCCGTTCTTCTTTACCTAAACCCAACTGTCCCGTTCTTCTTTATCAAAACCCAACTGTCCCGTTCTTCTTTTCCTAAACACTACCGTCCCGTTGTTGGAAACGTAAGCCCACCCACGACCTTTTCCTTAAGTGTTCATTTCACCGAATTCTGTGACATCAGGTTGTATCTCCTACTTTAACTCTTTAACAAAATACAGAACCAGATTTAAATCAATGGTAAATAACACAACAGTTTTGTCAGAGAAAGAAGGATGTGATAAAAGGAATGAGAACAAAATGATGAAGCTACAGATCCTCTCTGAGTGTGTTTGTGTTCACAATAAACAGAGTTTCCTTTGTGCAAAGAGTTGAGTTTTATCAGCTGTCAACAGAGTCACAATGTGTGAAGCAGCTGCGATCATAAACTAAGGTCCTCTGTAATCTACGAGCCCAGCAGATATCTGAATCTGTCTGCGGGGTTATTGAGTTTCCACGCAGGTGTTTTCCAAAACAAATCCTCCATATGTGAAACGCCAGAGCGCATTGAAGTGCTCGATGATTATCAGAAGAACTGGAGGCAAACAGCAAAGCTGAGTCCACAGAGGGAATAAAACATAATCAGGTCCAGACTGATCTCAATAAATGGCGTTATGTATGACAGGCCAATTCGTATGCCATTATTGGAGCGTTATCAAGACGCATAATCACTTTTTAGGGTGTTTATCAACGCCGTTTGGCCTCCATTGACTTACATTACCCTGCGATTGCATATGGTGACGGCGTGGTGGATATGACACATGCCTTTGGTGTTGGAGACCTGGGTTCAATTCCCACTGCGATACATCAACCAATGTGTCCCTAAGCAAGACACTTAAAGTACCCATATTATGAAAAACATATCACCTTTTCTGGTGATTTGGGGTGTTATTTTGTGTCTCTGGTGCTTCCACACGCATACAAACTTTGAATAAACCCATCCATGGTGTTTTCAGTGAGATCTGGTTTCTGAATGTGTCCTGCCTTCAGTCTCCTGGTGAGCTGGTCAAAATCGGCACGGCTTTCTACATCAATAGCCGAAACGAGGGGGCCAACCGCAACCGTTAGCTAGCATGCTACGTCGTTCTTAAAGGCAAAGCACTGCTACAACACACACTAGTTCACCATAATCTCCAAAAGAACTACTTCCATGTGCGCCCTGGTTTAGAAGAAGTCTCCCAGCTAATCCTGAAGTTGGAGAAACAGCCTTTCTTTTACTGTCTATGGAGCTAGCTGACATGATCTACGTTCTGAGCTACTGAGCATGTGCAAGTGCAATCAAAGATAGTACAGAAGAAAAGAGGACTCACTGTAGCTAAAACAGAGACAATGTGAAAAAAGGATCTGCAGCAGTGAGCGAGAGCTGTGCAGTACAACAAAAATATGTTTTTTTTGTAAATTAAACCATGTAAACCTACTTTGGTACAACCATAAAATACAATTATGAACTTGAAAATGAGCATAATATGAGCACTTTAACCCCTAGTTGCTCCAGAGGTGTGCAACCTCTGACATATATAGCAATTATAAGTCGTCGTTTTAGCGTCAGCTAAATGTAATTTAATGCAATGAGTTGACGCCATAGCGAGTAGTATGAAAAGGCGAAAATCCGCTTAGGGAGGTTGGTCGGGGTTGAGGAGGAGGAGGAGGAGGATGGGTCAAACACAGAGACTGGTGATCGTGTCCTGCGTGTCATGTTTCCTAAACTTAACTGTCGTTTTCTTCTTTTACTAAATCCAACCCTGTTGTTCTTTTCCTAAACCCAACCATAGCTTTCTTCTCACGATAACACGGCAAGTGGCGTGTACGTTTACGTCCGCTGTATACGGCGTAGACATACACGCGGATATCTCAAAATGCGTACAGATAACAACGCCACTTGGCTTAAGAAAGTGGGCGTGTATGTTTACGCAAAGTCATGATGTCATGTTGTCAGGTCACATATTACTTCTACTGTAAACTCCGGTCTGACTCCTCCTTACTGGTTGTACCGTGTTTGAAACCAAGTGCTCCCATCGTAAAGCTGCTGAATTAATCTATATGGACAACATTTTTTTTCCGGGATTGCTCCGGTGCTGCCAGATGCGCATCACTTCCTCTGTCTCTGTGTTGGCGTTCTAACCTCCGGCTGATTTGTGAGGACTATGGTTACCTGGTCCTCAGATCTCTGCAGGGTAAATCCAGACAGCTAGCTAGACTATCTGTCCAATCTGAGTTTTCTCTTGCACAACTAAAAAACTACTTTTGAACGTCCACATGTTCCACCAAAACAAGTTCCTTCCAGAGACTATTTAGCAGAGGCACCGTGGCTCCGTCCGGAGCTTAGATAGATACTTTATTCATTCTGAGGGAAATTTTAGGCATCCAGTAGCTTAAACAACCATAACACAACAAACACACATACACACATATATCTCACATACATAAAAATCACTCACAGAAATTTAAAGAGTTAACAATTTGTGAAGTGCCCAAGATGATTGTGATTGGTTTAAAGAAACGCCAATAAACCAGAGCACGTTTTTCTCCCATACAGGAATGTTGTGTGGACTAGCCAGACCTGTAGTTTATCTGTTCTTATACTATGTGTGTTTCTCTGCTGTGTCTGTCAGTCCCTCCAGAAAAACGCGATTATGCGATCGCATAATTCAACGCATAATCAGCCAAAGTCCGCATATTTATGCGGGGGCCGCATTCTTTCAAATACGCTGCACTTTCTTCGCATAAATTGCAGATTTCCGTGCAAAATATGCAGGGCTTGGATGATTTCATAATCCCTGCATTTTCGTTGCAAAAAAGTCCCATAATATATCTTAGCAGAAAGTTGAAAAATGTTGCGTTTACTTCACACAAGAGCAGCCATTCTCCCCTGTTGCCATGGGAATGTTATGAAGTGACGTAATTACGCAACCTGAACATCATCGAAAAGCAGGGTGTTGGGGGCGTGGGGGGGATCACTTTTTTGTCTCTCTTTCATCAAACCGCAGTTTTTGCAAATTCCCGCAATTTTTGCAAGTTCCCACAATTTCATCGCATAAAATTGCATAAATATCCCGCATATTCCATTGCATTTTTTAAGAAAACGTGCTGCATAATCAAGGATTTTTGCCCCGCAACAATCACAAATATTACACATATTTTTCTGGAAGGACTGGTCTGTAGGTCAGGAAGTCCAAGCAGGAGCAGAAAAAGGAGGAAGGACACTGATCGAGCCCTATTGCAGGATGTTTTTTTTGTTGTTGCAAGGATGGAGGGCTAGTGTCTTGATCTGCTACAGAGGAGAGAAGGGGAGCGCTTGGTTTATGTGATACAGAGCCAGGACGGGAGTGGCAGTTTTCTGACTGAGAGTCAGTTTAATTTATGATCCATAGCAGGCCTGGAAGAGAGGAGATGTTCTGTGGTTTTCTTTTTGTTCTTTGCTGGATGGTTAACCCGAGCACAGGTTATCTGCAGGCTGCAGCTGCCCCAGGAGTCAGGGAGTGCTTGATTTATGGTGTTTAACAGGCCTGGCAGGGAGTTTTATAATTCAATACAAGATAAAGCAGTCGTTTCACGCATTTAAGAACCTGCAGCCATCAAAAGTTTGGCATTTCTTCTTGTAAAATTACCTGAATGAAGAACTGATTGTCAAAATAGTAGCAGATACATTTTCCGTGGATAGTTTTGTGTTCTGTTTTGAATGACGCTGTGATGCTGGAACAAAGGTGTGCGTGTTTACACTCTGGCTGGGCGTTCAGCTCCAGGGGAGCGCTTGGTTTTTGACTCCTTACAAGCCTGTGAGAGAGGTGGAGGCAGTGGGATGAGGAGGACGGGCAGGTTTATGCAGCGGCTCGTTGTTTTGAATTATTTTCAGCTGCAGGAACAAGAGGGAAAAAGGGAGAAGGAGTGCTTGGTTTGTGATCCGTCACACAGCAGGGGATCGGGGTGCAGCTGTTGGGGAACAGATGACGTCCGGGGCTTCAGTCTGCTCAGCTCAATCGAAACACAAAGTGCAAACCAAGCGCACCTCTGCTACATCTCCCTCCTCCATCTTGACCTTCTCCCCTCATCTGGCACACACTGCATCACAAACCAAGTGCTCCCTTCATTTCCTCCAAACCTGGAGCTTCCCTCTTCCAGCACATAAATCACGATGTCTGCTACGGACGATTCCTTCACGATACACGGGTGCCGATTAGATTTGTATTCCAATTTTCATTTATTGTTATTCCAGAAGTTGAGTATTGGGATTTTCTTTTACTTCTTTAACCCTTGTGTTGTCTTCCTGTAGACCACGCAACTTTTAGTTTTTTTCTGGGTCAATCAATTCAACCTTTTGTTGTTCTTTTTCAACATTTTTTGTTCCTGATGTTTTTGGCGATTTTTTTTCCAGGTTTGTTGTCAGAATTTCTGACGTTTTTGTAGATTTTTTTCTAGCTTTTTTGTCACTATTTCTGACATTTTTGTCGGCGATTTTTTAAAAATGTTTGTCGATTTTTATCCCTGCGTTTTTGAAGCTTTTTCCAACATTTTTGTCACTTTTTTTTCAACGTTCTTTTGTCATATCTTTTTTTTTTTCAAATGCTATACAATTCAATGAAAGTAGTGAACTGATCATTTATTTAACCTGTGAAGAGCGTTGTATGGAACCATCCACGTTAGTTTCTTTGACAATTTGGATGAAAGAAACCTAAATTTCTGATATGGAAACTTTTTTTAAAATGGGTCAAAATTTCACCCCAAGGTATAACAAAAACAAGAGTTGTAGAGACACTTTTAGAGACAATATATCATGAGACAATTCTAAAAACTAATGTCAGTCAGTCAGTCAGTCAGTCAGTCAGTCTGACATTTATTGACTTTGTAAAGAAGAACATGGATTATCTGCTTTGTTTGCTCTCTCTCTGTTTAGCTGTAAGACAGATATTATGTAGTATACTGTACTGTATGTATACTGTACTATATAAATATATGGACCAGAATGGACATATCATAGTGGGGGGTGTGGGTGTCCTCCCCCAGGGAAATTTTGAGCATCAAAGACTTAATTTCCTGTATTCTGATACACTTTTATGCATCAATTTACTGGCGGTACTGTATAAACACAACATATTTAGGTCAATCATTGGTGAAAAACATAAATAAAAAATATTGATTCTTGTTAAAGGATCTACTTTCAAACATTGCCGTGAAAAAAACATGATGCATGTGATTTTAGATTTATTTTCCCACCCCTAGAGTCTGCTGTATGTTCGCAAAATGAAACCAACCTCCTCCTGTCTTCCCCCTCTTAGTCTATATCCTATATGCTGTGTGGACTAGCCAGACCTTCCTCCCCAGCGCTGTGGAGGAAGGTCTGGCAAAGCGAGACTATCCCCCTCTGGACTTGCTCCTCTCAGCTGGCATGTTGTGTGCAAACCGAGTGCGGAGCTTCACACGCAAAAGCCTCTTGTGCTTTGTTTTTTAATCCCGTATGGCTGCAACAAAGTCAACAGACCCCTCCTCTCCCTCCTACTTCTACCTAGACACCAAGCTAGGGCTGCTCGATTATGGAAAAAAATATAATAGGATTATTTTGGTCAATATTGAAATCACGATAATTTAACATGATTACTTGTTGGATTCTGGAATGATATTGCAATTATTGAACTTAAAAAACAGTGGAAAAAGTAAAATAAATCAACAGAAAAAAATAAACACATACAACTGTGAAATTTGCCTTAATACTTAATACTAAATTTAATTTTTTCATTCAGAACACGAGAAAATAAGAGTTAACTTGCAAAACGCGATGAGATAAATAATTGTTTTTCTCGATTATTCAGTTTTAGTGATCATTGGGAGCCAAAATCATAATGACGATTACATTTCGATTAATTGCACAGCCCTACACCAAGCTGGAACGTTGTGTAAAGGGCTGGGGAGGAAGCTCTGGCAAT
>CM046796.1:2291604-2299104 GCA_025617405.1 Perca schrenkii
ACGTGATAAACCCTATGGAACGTACCATGTGTCCACTACGTGACAAACCCTATGGAGCGTACCACGTTTCCACTATGTGACAAACCCTATGGAGCGTACCATGTGTCCACTATATGTGACAAACCCTATGGAGCGTACCATGTGTCCAGTATATGTGACAAACCCTATGGAGCGTACCATGAGGCCACTACGTGACAAACCCTATGGAGCGTACCATGTGGCCACTACATGACAAACCCTATGGAGCGTACCATGTGTCCACTACATGACAAACCCTATGGAGCGTACCATGAGGCCACTACGTGACAAACCCTATGGAGCGTACCACGTTTCCACTATGTGACAAACCCTATGGAGCGTACCATGTGTCCACTACCTGACAAACCCTATGGAGCGTACCACGTGGCCACTACATGACAAACCCTATGGAGCGTACCATGTGTCCACTACGTGACAAACCCTATGGAACGTACCATGTGTCCACTACGTGACAAACCCTATGGAGCGTACCACGTTTCCACTATGTGACAAACCCTATGGAGCGTACCATGTGTCCACTATATGTGACAAACCCTATGGAGCGTACCATGTGTCCAGTATATGTGACAAACCCTATGGAGCGTACCATGTGGCCACTACGTGACAAACTCTACGGAACGTACCATGTGTCCACTACATGACAAACCCTATGGAGCGTACCATGAGGCCACTACGTGACAAACCCTATGGAGCGTACCACGTTTCCACTTTGTGACAAACCCTATGGAGCGTACCATGTGTCCACTACCTGACAAACCCTATGGAGCGTACCACGTGGCCACTACATGACAAACCCTATGGAGCGTACCATGTGTCCACTACGTGACAAACCCTATGGAACGTACCATGTGTCCACTACGTGACAAACCCTATGGAGCGTACCACGTTTCCACTATGTGACAAACCCTATGGAGCGTACCATGTGTCCACTATATGTGACAAACCCTATGGAGCGTACCATGTGTCCAGTATATCTGACAAACCCTATGGAGCGTACCATGTGTCCACTATGTGACAAACCCTATGGAGCGTACCACGTGGCCACTACATGACAAACCCTATGGAGCGTACCATGAGGCCACTACGTGACAAACCCTATGGAGCGTACCATGTGTCCACTACGTGACAAACCCTATGGAACATACCATGTGTCCACTATGTGACAAACCCTACGGAGCGTACCACGTGTCCACTACGTGACAAATCCTATGGAGCGTACCATGTGTCCACTACGTGACAAACCCTATGGAACGTACCATGTGTCCACTACGTGACAAACCCTATGGAGCGTACCATGTGTCCACTATGTGACAAACCCTATGGAGCGTACCACGTGGCCACTACGTGACAAACCCTATGGAACATACCATGTGTCCACAATGTGACAAACCCTATGGAGCGTACCATGAGGCCACTACGTGACAAACCCTATGGAGCGTACCATGTGTCCACTACGTGACAAACCCTATGGAACATACCATGTGTCCACTATGTGACAAACCCTACGGAGCGTACCACGTGTCCACTACGTGACAAATCCCTATGGAGCGTACCATGTGTCCACTACGTGACAAACCCTATGGAACGTACCATGTGTCCACTACGTGACAAACCCTATGGAGCGTACCATGTGTCCACTATGTGACAAACCCTATGGAGCGTACCACGTGGCCACTACGTGACAAACCCTATGGAACATACCATGTGTCCACTATGTGACAAACCCTACGGAGCGTACCACGTGGCCACTACGTGACAAACCCTACGGAGCGTACCACGTGGCCACTACGTGACGCCACTACGTGACAAACCCTATGGAGCGTACCACGTGTCCACTACGTGACAAACCCTACGGAGCGTACCACGTGGCCACTACGTGACAAACCCTACGGAGCGTACCACGTGGCCACTGCGTGACAAACCCTATGGAGCGTACCATGTGTCCACTACGTGACAAACCCTATGGAGCGTACCATGTGACGTGTGTGCATATTTCGACAGAGTGACAGTGTAAGTAAAGAAATAGATAGAGACAAAAAAATGGAACTAATCAGAGAAGAGAAAGAAAAGTTGTGTCCTGTTCTCTTTATTTATATATTTTATATTGTCCAACCAGTCAAACATGTCCTGTTCTGTAGACACGGTCCTTATATATTCATGTTGGACCAGTCCAATATGACCGTCAGTTGAAATAAACCTTGTGTAGTTAGAAAACTTGTTTAATTTTTTATGAATCTATTTTGATGCATTTTCCCATAACCTTTGTAATTTTAAATATGTTTAAAAATATTGAAATTAATATCAATATCGCAATATTCATAATCGATATCGCAATATCACATTTTGTCAATATCGTGAAATCCCCTAAAAGGATTCCAAATTTCCTCAAAACTCCTATATTTACCTTTCACAATATAAGTTACCTTTTCCATAGACATACTTATTGCCATTTCTTTAAAGTTACCTATACTTGGTGCCTTTATGTTCTTCCATTGTAAAGCAATAAGACACTATGCTTGTAATAGACACATACGTTTATGAATGCATATTCCTATTCTTCAGTGGCATGTTTAGATGGTTTACAGTTTTTTCCAACTGCTTACGAACGTTTTCAAATATGTCTCCTTTTTTCAAAACTCTACACACAATTCCTAAAACTGCACCCACAATATGCAAAATACCTCACATCTCTTTCAAAATGAAACACTGTATTTAAAATACCATAAACACATCTCAAAATGAAGCCTTTGCATCAAATGGCAAACACCTTTTTTCATAATAGTACATTCTTGGATATACATGTACACACTGTTGTTCTAAATCTAAAGCTCTTTTGTCTTTCATAGGCTTATATCTACATTTACAATGTTCTAGAGAGAAAGTCATCTGCTGAGAGAGGTTGAAAAGTGCACCTGTAAAAAACAATGTAATGTAAAACACAAAATATTTATTGGGCAAACCATTACGTTAGTAAGAGTAGCTCAGTGTTGTATACAGTAGCATGAAACGAGAAAACAAAAGTACAAACTATGTAAACCAAAGGTATCATTTTTAGAATAAAGAATATGTGTGTGTGTGTGTGTGTGTGTAAATGGACTGTATTTATATAGTGCTTCTCTAGTCTTAACGACTACTCAAAGCAGTTTTACATAGTACAGGAACCATTCACCATTCACACACATTCATACACTGTGGCTGAGGCTGCTGTACAAGGTGCCACCTGCTCATCAGATAAACACTCACAAACATTTACACTCCGATGCGCAGCAACTCAGGGTTCAGTTTCTTGCCCAAGGACACTTCGACATGGGACTGCAGGGCCAGGGATCCAACCAGCAACCTTCCGATTTGCAGGCGACCTCTCTACCACTGAGCCAAAGCCGTGTGTGTTGTGAGTATTTGTGCGTGTTTGTGTGTTGGGGGGGGATACAGAATAGTATGCACTTTGTGCAAAACAAAGTCTGATTGATTTGTAATGCTGAAATAGTCATTAGATAGTTGCATGCAGTATGGACGCCACTGTAAAGCTACTCAAGATGGGCTTCTCTCATTGGTCAATCCCTGGTTGATCACATGATGAATAAGTGTGGCCCTGATCTCATCAGAGATGGCTCTCCTTCTTCCTCTTCTTCCCTCCTCCTCCTCCTCGTTGTTGTCCCCTGTCTCTTCCTCCTACTCTTCTTACTCTCTGTCTATTGTTGGCATCCATTGTTCAAAACAGGTAATCTGACCTGTGACCTCTGTATAGGCCTATACTAAAGCAATGATTGGTTAGTGTTCAGTTATGACATAATGTGTTTGCAAATGTGAGAAGTGTGTGTGTGCCCTGGTAAATAAGTGAAGCATTTTGATTGGTTGTGTTTAGAAATGGATAGCAAGTCACTTCCTGTTAGACGTTTGTGTCTGAGGTAGAGAATTGGGTGTAATAATGTTTTGAAAAAAGTGTTTTATGCAATTGAAAGCTGAGTGAAAGGCTGAGAAATAGCTTCTGGTTTTGGAGATTTGCTGTGTAGTTTTGCACTTTGAGTGAGAGGTTTCAAAAATCGTGTGACATGAAAAGATTTTGTGTGTAAGCAGTTGGAAAAAACTGTAAATGTAATATAAATTTTTTTTCAGAACTTGGTATATTGATCTTCAGGATTTTATCTGTCATGCATTTCACATCCTTCCAAATATTTGAGATGTGCGTATTACATACATTTCTGTTTGTAATTTCATTCGTATGAAATCTTTCTGTGTATGAATAATTAATTTTTTAGAATTTTATCTGTTTTTGGTTTTTGTGAATATTTATTCCATTTTACGTCCTCTGTCTGTCCGTCTGGTCTCTTCCAGCTGATTACTGGCAAGGGGAGGAATCAAAGGCTGCTGGTTGCTTTTAGAGTTTGAAGGGCTGCATCTCATCCCTCTTATCTGATATCTCCTCGAGGAGCATCGAGGAGGGATCATTGAGGAGCTATAGGGGAGGAAACACGAGAGCAGCCTTCCTGGAAGCCGTGCAGCTGGAAAATAGCATTTCTTTACACTCAAAACTAAACTTATAGCTAAAATGAATACACTTTTTTGATAGATTGTAAAGGTTTCTGACACATTTTTGATTTTCTGGAGGTATTAAATATCTGATACAGTTTTTTACAATCACTTTGCTACTAATTTCAGAACCTTGACGTCATTTTTCAAAACTCTAGACACAAAACTCACAACCAATGATCAAAATACACATTTTTCAAAACTCTAACACTTTTTTCAATTGCTTGGATACAATACACATAAACAAAAGATCATTTGTTCATTTAACAAAGATCACCTGTTCAATATGACACAACTTAACATCAAAGTACTACTATTTCAAAAAGCAATTCACACATTACATTTCAGATGATTGTCTATTCATTTCATTACAATCATCTAACTATCAATCGATACAACTACTCAAAATGATAAGTAACTGTTGCATTACTCTTAATACATGGTTGTATGGAAACAGACAAACAATATTCCATGTTAAGATCATGAAAGTTTCAAGATACAGAGATTCATTGTCACCAGTTAGCGTGGAGCATGAACCAATTAGAATACAGTATCTATGGATGTAATATTTCATCATCATTCTTTACTGTAATATACTACTGTTTATCAGACACTGTTTCTATGGTCCCATGTACCAACTTTTCAGACTATTTACAGTATTGACAGTACTGCACTGTATGGATTCAGGCCCTTGGAATTTCTTGTCCAATTCTTCCAACTCGCTACTGATGATTGAGATATATAATTTACAGTCGTGAAAAAATTAGGACACCCATGCTAAAGTTGACTAAAAAGAGGAATAAAAAAATCATCTTTTGCAAATTGATCTTGATGCCTTAATTACAGTTTTTTACAATCACTTTGCTACTAATTTCAGAACCTTGACGTTATTTTTCAAAACTCTGGACACAAAACTCACAACCAATGATCAAAATGCACATTTTTCAAAACTCTAACACTTTTTTCAATTGCTTGGATACAATACACATAAACCTAAGATCATTTGTTCATTTAACAAAGATCACCTGTTCAATATGACACAACTTAACATCAAAGTACTACTATTTCAAAAAGCAATTCACACATTACATTTTAGATAATTTGCCTATTCATTCCATTACAGTCATCTAACTATCAATCCATACAACTACTCAAAATGATAAGTAACTGTTGCATTACTCTTAATGCATAATTGTATGGAAACAGACAAACAATATTCCATGTTTAGATCATGAAAGTTTCAAGATAACGAGATTCACATGTCACCAGTTAATGTGGAACATGAACCAATTAGACTACATCATCTATGGATGTAATATTTCATCATCATTCTTTACTGTAATGTACTACTGTTTATCAGACACTGTTTCTATGGTCCCATGTACCAACTTTTCAGACTCTTTACAGTATTTACAGTACTGCACTGTATGGATTCAGGCCCTTGGAATTGCTTGTCCAATTCTGCCAACTTGTTACTGATGATTGAGATATATAATTTACAGTCATGTGAAAAAATTAGGACACCCATGCTAAAGTTGACTGAAAAGAGGAATAAAAAAAAAACATCTATTGCAAATTGATCTTAATGCCTTAATTAAAAAAATGAGGGAAAATCCAATCTTTAAGGACACCAATTTTCTTTGTGAATGAATAATGTATCGTAAATAAATAAATGTTCTTCCTTAAAATACAGGGGGCATAAGTCAGTACACCCCTATGTTAAATTCCCATAGAGGCAGGCAGATTTTTATTTTTAAAGGCCAGTTATTTCATGGATCCAGGATACTATGCATCCTGATAAAGTTCCCATCATCACATACCCTTCACCATACCCCCCATCATCACATACCCTTCACCATACCCCCCATCATCACATACCCTTCACCATACCCCCACATCATCACATACCCTTCACCATACCCCCACATCATCACATACCCTTCACCATACCCCCACATCATCACATACCCTTCACCATACCCCCCCCACATCATCACATACCCTTCACCCATACCCTCCCCCATCATCACATACCCTTCACCATACCCCCCACATCATCACATGCCTCTATGGGAATTTAACATAGGGGTGTACTGACTTATGCCCCCTGTATTTTAAGGAAGAACATTTATTTATTTACGATACATTATTTATTCACAAACAAAATTGGTGTCCATAAAGGTTGGATTTTTCCTAATTTTTTTTAATTAAGGCATTAAGATCAATTTCCAAAGATGATTTTTTTTATTCCTCTGTTTAGTCAACTTTAGCATGGGTGTCCTAATTTTTTTCACATGAATGTTTATATACTTTATTTAGTATAGAGTAGAGAGAATTTGTTCTCAATCGACTTACCTGGATAGATAAAAGGTTTATATATATATATATATATATATATATATATATATATATATATATATATATACTTCTACCACATTGGTATGCAGTATTCGCTCTACTACTGCAGTACTTTTACAGGGATGTATTTACTTGTAGTACCATAATGAAACATGTATCACCTATTTTGTACTACAATATTTAATGATTGTACGAACGATGACCCAGTGAAACTATGGGTAGCTTATGTGTGGGTGATCTAAAGTAACGTTTCAACGGTATTTCACAATATATTTGTTTTTTGAACCAGTGATTGTGCAAGTGCAAGACTTCTTTAAAGGTATGAACGCACAATGCAATGTTTTGAACAATGGACAGCCTGTGTTACAAGTGATGACTGTTTTGAGTTTTGTGTCTAGAGTTTTGAAAAATGACATCAAGGTTCTGAAATTAGTAGCAAAGTGATTGTAAAAAACTGTAAATAAATGAGGACACCAATTTTCTTTGTGAATGAATAATGTATTGTAAATAAATACATGTTCTTCCTTAAAATACAGGGGGCATAAATAAGTACACCCCTATGTTAAATTCCCA
>CM046796.1:2304104-2369104 GCA_025617405.1 Perca schrenkii
ATTTTGCAAGTTAGCTGCCCAGTAATATTGTCTAAAGCAGGTACGACGTTATGGGTCTAGGAAAACCCACTTTTCAACAGGTGCACCAAAAACTTTTCTTCAAAAAAAGAAACTTTTAATATGTTATAATTTGGTGAAGAATTATTAAAAATCAGCAAATAATCTCATAATTTGTGCTAAAATAGTCTAAATGATTAGTTTTCAAAAACAAATGAAAAAAGCTGGTCATGTCTATTTTTATGTTTTTGCGTAAATTCAGCAGACAGTGAGGTTCGGGATTGGATGTAGCTTGTCAGTATGCTAGGTTAGCTCCAAGTGATCTGAGAGTGTGAAAATCATTTCCAGTAAAGGACAATGTTGCAACAGTCGTTGTTTAGGTACCTTAAACGTTCACAAACGGTCTCAGAGTCATCGATGCAATCAGGAGATGGAGAGCTGAGATCCACAACGCCTAGCACATCTTTGTCTCGGACACCCCAGGAGGCTAGCAAGGTTACCGCTACCAGTGCCAGTTCTAGTGCCTCTGACTCAAGTGGAGGATATAGCCCTGTGGATCTGTATTCCGTGGATGAGCCCGCAACTCAACCAGTGCTAAAGTATCCGGTCGCTTCTTCTGCTTTAGCAAGTTTAATTGTGTAGGACTGCCAGAGGATAACAGTAAGTCTACTCGGCCTGTATTGTATTATGTCGTTATATGAGATATATGGATCAAAATAATCGCTTCATAACTCGCTACAGAACTGCAGGTGCAATTCTATTTCCATAACAGCTTTTTAATGTTGTCAAGTTGTTTTTCCCTCCTGGTTTTCTCTTGTTATGGCCAATAATGCTTTAGGGCTTGTTAACGTTAGTTATTTATTTTTGTGAAACATGTTTATAACATGAATCATTACACTAAAGTAACAGTTTGTCTCGGTAGGAAATAACTTGAGTCTTGTTTTACATGACAGATGACGTTGATGTCAATGAACACGTTCTGTGGCCATGTATTGATTGAAACTGTCGGGCAGTGTTGTTGATCTGTATTGTTGAAAACTTAAAACAATTAAACGGAATTAGGAAATATTCAGCCTCATGTTATACGAGCAACATTAAACTATGTTTTGGGGAAATATTAGATTCCTGACCACTTTTACAGTTTATAGGCCTTAGGTCTATAGAGAGACTCGCTATAGCACAGCCAGGTATGGTGCGTAATGGAGATTCCAAAGCGCTCTTCTTTTGGTCAGAACCAAGGAGAGCAATCGCAGATAGGTCCGTCCTTTGCACCGAAACGTTTTACAATGCAACAACATATTTAAAGAGCATGAACCTATTACAATCTTTATTATGTAAGCACATATAATATATATAATATAACAGTATATTAGTCAGTCATTTGTATTAGGTAAATCAGTGATTTGATAACGTTTTTAATTTAAGGCCCACCCACAATTGTTCTGGCCCATCCAAAACTGGAATCCTGGCGCCGTGCCTGGTCTAAAGTTAGGGAGTGCCAGACCCCCTTCAGTCTTTGGGGGCTGTAATATTGCAGGTTTGCAGGTTTGCTGCCCAAAAGAAATTTAGAAATTGCCCTGTCTAGCTTATCAAAAAAAGGTTTAACAATAAGTACAGGGATGTGCTGGAAAAGATTTTTGGGGAGGATTTGGGGAGGACAACCGTCTTAATTAGATTTATCCGGCCCACGAGGGAGACCAACCAGTGGTCAAAATCACTTTCAGTTTTTTTTCGACCAGAGGTAAGAAGTTTTTGCAGAACATGTCTGGAACGGCCGTTGTAATAAACAAACCCAAGTAGCGAAAACCGTCCTCTGCCCACTTAACGACGATAGAGAGTGTGGGAGCTGCATAGCCAGAGAGTTTATTGGTAAAAGCTCGCTTTTCTGATGGTTGAGCTTGTAGCCAGCACCGAACTGTTCCAGAATGTTTAAAATCACAGGAAGCGAGATGGCTGTGTTAGCAATGTACAGGAGCAGGTCATCCGCACACAGTAAGACTTTATGAGTTTTTTTTTTTAAATCTATATTTATTCAGGGATGGTTCACTGAGAGGAAACCTCTCTTTTCCAGGAACACCTGGATCACATTCACACTGGAACAAGCACTGCTCTTTCACTTTCCCCTTTTCGCCTGTCAGTCTGGGGATTGAACCGACAACCTCCTAGTCAACAGCTTGCTTCTTTAACCACCACTGCCCTTTTTGAGTTGTATCAGATTGTGTGATGCCTTTGAAATCTTCCTCCGAGCGAAGCCAAACAGCCAGAGGTTTTATCGCGATGGCGAACAGGAGTGGCGACAGAGGGCAGCCCTGCCTGGTACATCCCCAGAGTGAGAAGAGAGGTGATAACGTGTCATTTGTTTGAACTGAGGCAATCGGGGATGAATAAAATAATATAATAAAAATTCTTTCCCAGGCCAAACCTGTCCATTGCCTCATACAGGTACCCCCACTTGACCCTGTCGAAGGCCTTTTTGGCGTCGAGGGACACCACGATTTCCGGGGTGTCATTACTTGACAAGTGGATGATGTTAAGTAGGCGTCTAGTATTGTGGGAGGACTGTCGGCCAGGCATGAACCCTGTCTGGTCTAGCGAGATAATGGAGGGCATCACCTGTTGAAGATGGAGTGCAAGAACCTTTGAGAGAATATTGAGGTCCACATTGAGGAGAGAGATTGGTCTATAAACAGGGCTGGACTCTGACAAAAAATTTGCCCTGGCATTTTTGGCCCAGGCGGCCCACACCCACCGTGATTGTTCAGACACATTCCCTGCAAAGAGTCTTCTTAAAATATGCGTGCATTCTATGATATGAGTTGTCTAGTGTTCTGCGTTCATGTGATCGCTTTGGATCAAGAGGGGTCTCAAGACTTATCTGTTGATCTTACACTTAAATAATTAATTAATTCTTAGAGTAATGATTTGTATATTTATGGTATTTTTATTATTTTTATTATTGATTGTATAGTCATTATTGTTGTTATTACTATTTTGCTTAATATTGGCTTAGCAACTTTAAAAACTATTTATTGTTAATTTTAACTATTGTAAGATTCATACTGATGCTTGTATCAACACTGATTTTATAGATCACACAGACTTTTCAGCTACCCAACAGGCCACCCGTTAGCATTTTCAATGTAAGCATAAGCAGTTAGCTTACCTAACAGCCATTGACTTTAATGTTACAGCCAAACTGCTTGTTGTTGTTATGACGTCAGGCGCACATAACGCGTGCGCACACACACACACAGAGTCGTTATCATTGTGACTGACACCTCAAACAGAAGCTTCTGCAACACAGATCACACAGTTAATCTGGAGCTCACATATCAAGTTAAATGTATGTAACCAAGGACAGTTTAACTGAAAGAGAGATGGAGCAGGTACCCCCTACTACATATATTGTATAAAATGAAGTTGCACATTCGACTGGGCCTACAATAACGTGTAAGCCTTTACATACCTTTTTAGTGAACAGAATACTAAGCTATTAAAATAATAATTGTGGGCATGATTTTATAAACCATGTTTTAATGTTAAACATAAACGTGACACAGTGAATCTTTAGGATCAGCTGTATCTGTGGATGGATACCTTAGTAACTACCTTACTTATGGGCTAGGCAGCCTATAATCAGTGGGGATTTATATTTGCTAAGAATATATTGGATTCATGTTAACACATTTGAATTTAATTGTTTTTCTCCAAAAATTAGCAATAATTTGGAGCCCTCCCTGCAGTGACTCCTGTTGAAGATCTCTGTAATAATGGTTAGAAAGTAATAAAGAAAGGAATTAATTAATAAAGATTCATGATTTCACCTTAATTACCCAAATGATATCAGTTAAAGTGATTTCTGCACTAAAGCTATGCTAAAGCTGGTTTAATATCATGTTTAATTCTCCTTTATCTGATGGTCCCAACATGATAAATAAGTCAAAAGCAAAAAGACAATAGACCAAAAGTATTTTTGGAACATGTGGGAAACAACTTTAAGTGACCCAAATGTAAATATGGTATTGCAATACAGAATACAGCCAATGTTTGAAAAAATTGCAAATGGCCTGATGTTCAAGAGGCAAACACAGGAACATCACGTCATCTTTGATCCATGTCATTCATAACTGGACTTTTAACAGTTTTACAACAAAGTAGGAAATAATAAACACCCGGGGTGAAACAGATTGAGTGTGAAGGTGAACAGATTCAACTTTGATTTCAGCAGCTGATCTTCAGTCAGCAGAGTTTCAGTCCACAGGAGAGACTCTCAGGCCTGCAGAGGACACAGAGACAATGAGGCACCAGACCAGATCCTAAACCCAGGATAAAGAGGTTCAGTGAATGTGGTGTTGAAGGTGTAGAGGTGGATCAGTGAGTCAGAGGAGACTCTGTAGAAGGACAGAGTGCCAGCAGGACAGTCCACATACACTGCTACTCTGTTAGAGACAGAGGAGAAGGAGGAGGAGGGGATGGTAGATGTTGTTCTGTTATTGTGCCAGACAGAGTAACCATCATCAGAGCAGAACAGACACCAGGACTGATCATTCCCTCCAAACCAACAGTCTTTACTGTCTCCTTTCCTGCTGATTCCTCTGTAACTCACTGATAGATGAACCCCTCCTCTCCTCTCAACCTCCCAGTAACAGCGACCAGTCAGACCATCTCTACACAGCAGCTGACGCCTGGAGTCAAACCTCTCTGGATGATCAGGATATGGCTGATCCTCCTCCACACCGGTCACCTTCCTGTTCTTGTCAGATAGTTTGAGTCTTCTGCTCACTGTGTTTGTGTCCACTTCCAGTTCACAGGCATCTGATGGAGAGAACAAGACACAATACATCTGCAGGTTATTATCTGTTGATTTATCAACAACTTTAGATTAGATTCAATTTTATTGTCATTGTGCAGAGTACAAGTACAAAGACAACGAAATGCAGTTTGCGTCCAACCAGAAGTGCAAAAAAGCAGAAAAGTGCAATGTGATATTCAAATATAGGTATGTAGGTATAAATATAGGTGGTATATATACAGGACAAGAGATATATTGTTTCCTGGAAATTACTCAAGAAAATCATTCAAACTGACATTTTAAAGTGGAAATATTATGCTTTTCCGTATTTTCTGTCATATCTACTATGATATAATGTCGGGAATGCGCAACTGCTGAAATGTAGTTCAAATTAGTTCAAAACTGATTGGAAATCTGTTCAAGGTTAGTGTTACATTATATGCAGCTGAGATTTCATGAATCAAACTTAAAATATACTCACACTTCTTCAGACCAGGTTTTAACCACTGTGGTCCAGCATGGTCCACCCTGGAGGAAGAAACACACAAAACACAAGAAGTCACAATCAACTCCATACACTTTAACTCAGATCCTCCATTTACCTAGCCTAGAAATCTAGACGCGTCAATGGTGAGTTCCCAGACCCAACATCTTGATGTGGGTCTGGCTTGTCAGGCTACCATTTACCATGAACCTACAGAAGCTATGCAAGGCAAGGCGAAAATAAAATTCCAGGCATTGTTGGCAAAAACCTAAGTTTATCTTTTAGTTAAGTAGCTGAACTTTCAATTTAATTTGTATCGTCCACGGAGCGCTTCATTCTGCACAGCTTTCCCGCTCTCAAAACAGCCTAATTAAATCTAAAAGTTTATAAATGAGATTAACTTTAAAATATAATATTCTACTTAGAAGATAAACTTGATTTTGGCAAACAATGGCTTCAATTTTTTTCACCTCACCTTCAAGTTCATCAGTTAGTGACAGAGAAACTGTGAAAGCTGCTGTTGTCCATCTGTTCATACCTGAGAGTGTCCAGTCTCCACTTTGGATCCTTAAGTCCAGCCGAGAGCAGCTTCACTCCTGAGTCTCCTGGATGATTGTAGCTCAGGTCCAGCACTTTCAGATGGGAGGGGTTGGAGCTCAGAGCTGATGCCAGAGAAGTACAGCCTTCCTCTGAGATCAGACAGCCTGACAGACTAAACACACCAACACACATTAGACGTTCACTAGTCTCACATTGCCAGCTCTATCTCCACAGCGCTGTGGAGGAAAGTCTGGCTACACCATAGATGTTTTCTGGGATAGGAGAAAAAACTCTGTGGGTTTTATTGCATTTCTTTAAACCAATCAAAATTGTCTTGGGCGGCGCAAAGCTCCGGTCTCAACGATGGTTGCTCTGCAAAATAGTATCGGGAAGAAACCTTTTTGGTGGAAGAATTGGTCCCAAAATGTCCCAGTTAGAGAGGAAATGCCCTAAACATATTCTTTGTAAATCTTTACAATCATTCCCTGAAAGAAACAAGCAGGCCTGTCTTGTTGCACTGTCCAAATGTTCTTCAAAATTTGAAATTTTCAGCATGTAGCTTGCTAGCTCAAAGTCAGTTGTTTCCGGAAGGGAATAGAGTTTGAGAACGGCAACACAGAGAGCAGAAGCACAGGGACATACGGCAGAACATCTGGCGATTATCCGGGACAAAACGTATACATGTTTGTTGTTTAAAAAATAGCATTAGATGCATGTGGCCGGTAACATCCAATCATATTAATGCAGTACAGCACAGACATTAGAACCTGAAACTTATCACTGTTTACTGAATATGTTCATACCAACACTGTTTGCTGCTGCTGCTCCCTCCACCACCCAAACCTCTGTGTGTGGTATTTTATGTTATTGATGAACTTAAGGATTAAGGTTCATGAATTATTTTTTTTAAGGAGGGCTTTCGGTAGATCACTGCGATTCGGGATGAATTTGCAACACTGTTGCATTATTTGATTCGGTATGCTTTCACACATCACTTTGTCAAGCAACCAAACACATTTAATACAGGTCAGGTCCAGCTCTCTTAAACTAGAGGACTGGAGCTGATAACTGACGACAGAGCTTCACTTCTTCTATTGGACAATGCACAGCCTAAAAAGTCCATTCAATAATTAATATAATAAGGAAATGTGACCTCAGAGGAGCTGAGCAGCTGAATCCTTACCTGAGAGTTTCCAGTCTGCAGTGTGGACTCTTCAGTCCAGCAGAAACCAGCTTCACTCCTGAATCCTGCAGGTTGTTGTTACTCAGGTCCAGCTCTCTCAGACTAGAGGACTGGGAGCTGAGAACTGAGGACAGAGCTTCACAGTTTCTCTCTGACAGGTTACAGTCACTCAGCCTGAAGAGGAATAAGCAATACATTAGAAAACAATTACAAACTATTTCTCTGAATAAAAACAACTATATTAAATGTGGACAGTTATGTATGCACATACAGAGCTTTGCTGGAGGCTTTGACCACTGGCAGGAACTTCAGAAGAGCCTCCTCTGAAGTAGAGTATGTCTTCAGGTCAAAGACGTCCAGATCTTTTTCTGATGACAGTAAAATGAATACCAGAGCTGACCAGTGAGCAGGAGACAGTTTATATCTGGAGAGTCTTCCTGATCTCAGGGACTGTTGGATCTCCTCCACTAGAGAATGATCATTCAGTTCATTCAGACAGTGGAACAGATTGATGCTTCTCTCAGCGGACAGATTCTCATCCATCCTCTTCTTGATGTACTCGACTGTTTCCTGATTGGTCTGTGAGCTACTTCCTGTCTGTGTCAGCAGACCCCGTAGGAGACTCTGATTGATCTGCAGTGAAAGACCCAGGAGGAAGCGGAGGAACAAGTCCAGGTGCCCATTTGGACTCTGTACGGCCTTGTCCACAGCACTCTGGTAGAAACTTGTTTTGTCTCTGAAGATTTTAGACAGCCTGGATGTTGTTTGTTCTTCTGACAGCAGGTTGACTCCAGAGTTGGTGAAGGTCAGATGGACATGAAGAGCAGCCAGAAACTCCTGAACACTCAGATGGACGAAGCAGAACACCTTATCCTGGTACAGTCCTCTCTCCTCTTTAAAGATCTGTGTGAACACTCCTGAGTACACTGAGGCTGCTCTGATATCGATGCCACACTCGGTCAGGTCTGATTCATAGAAGATCAGGTTGCCTTGCTGCAGCTGCTCAAATGCGAGTTTTCCCAGGGACTCAATCATCTTCCTGGTCTCTGGACTCCAGGGTGAATCTGTCTCAGCTCCTCCATCATACTTAATGTTCTTCACTTTGGACTGAACCACCAGGAAGTTTATGTACATCTCAGTCAGGGTCTTGGGCAGCTCTATTTCCTCTCCGTTCTTCAACAAGTCCTCCAGAACAGTAGCAATGATCCAGCAGAAGATTGGGATGTGGCACATTATGTGGAGGCTTCGTGATGTCTTGATGTGGGAGATGATTCTGCTGGCCTGCTCCTCATCTCTGAATCTCTTCCTGAAGTACTCCTCCTTCTGTGGGTCAGTGAACCCTCTGATCTCTGTTACCATGTCAACACACTCAGGAGGGATCTGATTGGCTGCTGTACGTCGTGTGGTTATCCAGAGGTGAGCAGAGGGAAGCAGTTTCCCCCTGATGAGGTTTGTCAGCAGCACACCCATAGAGGTGGACTCTGTAACATCAGTCAGGATTTTAGTGTTGTGGAAGTCCAGAGGAAGTCGACACTCATCCAGACCGTCAAAGATGAACACAACCGGGAACTCTTCAAACCTGCAGATTCCTGCTTCTTTGGTTTCACTAAAGAAGTAATGAACAAGTTCCACCAAGCTGTACTTTTTCTTTTTCAGCAGATTCAGCTCTCTGAAAGTGAATGGAAATGTGAACTGGATGTCCTGGTTGGCTTTGTCTTCAGCCCAGTCCAGAGTGAACTTCTGTGTTAAGACTGTTTTCCCGATGCCAGCCACTCCCTTTGTCATCACTGTTCTGATTGGTTTATCTCTTCCAGGTGGGGTTTTAAAGATGTCATCTTGTCTGATCCTTGTTTCTGGTCTGTCTGGTTTCCTGGATGCTGTTTCAATCTGTCTGACCTCATGTTCATCATTGACCTCTGCAGTCCCTTCCTCCATGATGTAGATCTCTGTGAACATCTGATTCAGAAGGGTTGGGTTTCCTGCTTTAGCAATCCCCTCAAACACACACTGGAACTTCTTCTGCAGGTTAGATTTAACTTTACGTCGGCACACTGCAGCACAAGTTCCTAAATAAACAACCAAACAAATGAAATCAGTCAGTGGATCCTTCAGAAAATCAGAGAATATTAAGATGTTAAACAAGTCCGGCTGACAAATACACGGCCGACCCAGTCCCTGTCCTTTACAGAGAACGTCTTAGACAGACTTCGATCTCTTATCTACGAACAAAGCCAGGCTTCGTCTAATCAAATCTACACAGCACTTTTTTAAGTCAGGGGATAAAGCGGGGAAACTTCTGGCTCATCAGGCCAGAGCCGAGGCAACCTCACGGCTAATTCCTGTCATTAGAGCCAACTCAGGTGAGATCCACACTGACCCTGTTATCATTAATTATATTGGCAGAATTTTATGCTGAACTGTATACCTCTGACTGCCCTCACATTGCAGACGCCACACGTAATCATATAGCTTTCCCCCAAGTAGAAGTCGAATCCGTGAATGACTTTGGTGGTCTTATAACCATCGCTGAGGTTCAGGGAGCCATTAACTCCCTACAGAGCGGTAAATCTCCCAGGATGGCTACACTGTAGAGTATTATAAAACTTTTTCCGCACTCCTCGAGCCAGTTTTAAGAGATGTGTACAACGAAGCTTTTCGCCAGCATCGCCTACAGGACACCCTATCAAAGGCCACTATCTCCCTACTTCCTAAAAAGTGGAAAGATCCCCTGCTCTGCTGTAGCTACAGACCAATCTCACTCTTCAATGTGGACCTCAAAATTCTCTCAATGGTTCTGGCTCTCCGTCTTCAACGGGTGATGCCCTCCATTATCTCCCTAGATCAGATAGGGTTCAAACACTTGATGCCTACTTAACATTATCCACTCGTCGAGTAATGATACCCCGGAAATCGTGGTGTCCCTCGACGCCGAAGAGGCCTTCGACAGGGTCGAGTGGGGTTACCTATATGAGGCAATGGACAGTTTTGGTCTGGGAGATAATTTTATCCTCTGTGTCAAATTGCTATACTCATCCCCGATGGCCTAAGTTCAAACTAATGCTCCTAGCAATAAACTCTCTGGCTAGGCAGCTCCCACGCTCGTTATCGTCATTTAAGTGGGCAGAGGACAGATTTCGCTACTTGGGGGGTTTTGTTACAAATGTCTTACTGCTGGTCGAAAAAAACTGAAAGCGATTTTGACCGCCGGTCGGTCTTACTGCCCTCCCTCGTGGGCCAGATACTTGATTAAAGGTCCCATAGCATGAACATTTCACTTTATGAGTGTTTTTAACATTAATATGACTTCCCCCAGCCTGCCTATGGTCAGACGATGTTACTGGGCAGTTAACCTGCAAAAACTCTTAAACTGGATGAGTGATGACTGTGCCTCGCTTCCTGTCTACACACGACTGTTGGATTAACGAGGTGCTTGACATCTTGAAGCTCAAGAAGCTTAGAGCATCTATGAAAGGCTCCTTCTCGACATTCCTAACCACATGGACCCCTTTCCTTGAACTAGTTGACTCCCTCAGCCTGTTCCCCGACACGGAGGACTGAGCTGCCCCCCCTCTCCCAACTCTCCTTTTTTTTCTACCTCTTATGTTGTGTCCTGCATGGGTGTGTGTGTGTTTTGTTGGTGTGCATGGGTGTGTGTTGTTTGTCCTCGTTCTGGACCTGTGCTGGGTTTGATTGTGGGGGGGTGGGGATTTGGATGGAGGTGACATACCGGTTCCTCTATGCTGTGTTAACCTTGTTTGCTTTGTTTTGTCCGTTCCTAATTGTTAAAATAAAGATTAAAAAAAGTTGGAAAAGAAACAAAAAAAAAAAACAAGTCTGGCTGTATCTCCCATATTGCCTCCATTTCCTCTTTCCATCATGCTAAATCTGTTAAAATCCTCTTACTGCTCTGTAGGCGGTCAGCCAGCTCCTCCTGCTTCATTCTCCTCAGGAAGTGCAGTGTGATCTTCAGAAATGCCTCTCTGCTGCTCCTCTTCTGCTCTTCATCCTCACCGTTCAACATCTCATCCTCCCTCTGACTCTCTAAGCATTCTGCGTAATCTGGACTCAGAACCTTCTGGAACTTCTTCAGCTCATTCTTCACAAAAGTTACGATTTCCTCCTCCAGCAGCTGGAACAGAATATTTAATGAATGACACAATCAAACTAAAATCATGGAAGCAAACACCAGATCAATGTTGGACAGACTGAAAATTCACTGGTCTAAAAAGTGCAGCATGGAGATGATTGTGAAAAAGTAGTTTTTGCAGTAGTTGTGCAGACCATAAATATGGAGTCCTGGTCTGTTTGATGCTGCTGGGCAGACTGACCACTGGGAACATCTGAGCTCTGCTGGTCCACTCTGTCAAGGAATTATGCACACGTAGGTCATGTTACGTTTGAACCACAGACTGAATACAGTTATTGACTTTCAAACACAGCTACAACAGGGAGTTAGGGCCTGAGCACTGACATTGTTGGTCAGCGAAGGCCCTATTATTAATTGATTAGTTTATTATGCTTAACCTAAATGAATGTCATTTTTGAGGGGCTAAACATGCTCGGAAAGTCATGTAACTTGGCACACGTGTCACATGTGGCAAAAAAGTACATCTGATGGGGGAGTCAAGATTGTGAGTTTTTGTTGAGGGGTGTGGCTGTGGCAGCTCGGCAAATTTCGATGTTACGCCATGAAACAGAACTGTAACTCCGCCCCAAATTTTTAACGCATAACAGTCCAGGGCTGAAGACATCTACATGGGTGTTGGGCTTAGCGCCCCCCCCTGCAGTGCGTTTGACCTAGATGTCTGAAACGTGGTAGGCATATGTATCATGTCTAGACATGAAAAAAAAACTTCTTGGAGCCATACCCTAGCCAACAGGAAGTCAGTCTTTTGAATTTACTTTGTATTTTTGTGGAAGTTTTTCACCATTTTGTAAGCTTGCAGCTTTAATTATGTGTTTTTGGTCACAGACTTTGTTGGCATTACTGGGAACGCCCACTAAAATAGAGTAATTTCTGTTTATGCCGTGGGGGAAATCAAACCATTCTAATTAATAAGCGTAACGTTAGACCTTGTTAGCGTTTAATCTTTGTCATATTTCTGGTTGTGTTTTTGCTTGGTACAATGCCGAAAAGTTGCTGTGTGGTGTTCTGCGTCTTTAATAAGTAAAAAAAAAAATCCTGTTGTTAAGTTTTATATACTGCCGATTAGACAGACGGAGCCGGTGTTAATACCACTACAGTCTAAACTGTAACAATGAAAAGGAATTTATTAATTTAACATGCCTAGACATACTAGTCTTTAATATCATAGCTTTAATGAACGTGGGATAACAACAGACTGTTTGATGACCCTGGGATAACCTTACTGATAATATAGTCAGATTGAATCATCTAAGAGACAGCTAACGGTTAACGTTAGCTTTCTCTTACCTGGAGACTCAATCAGGTAACCAACGTTAACAAAAAATGTTGTGAAACAACACCTCTGGCCGTAGCATTGGGTGGTTTGTCCAGTCACATATAATGTATGGGTGATTTGGGTCTGAACAGTGGTCTATGTGCATGGGTCTTGGACTTCCTCACAGGCAGATCCCAGGCTGTGAGAATTGGTGAACACATGTCCAGCTCCATCTCCATCAATACCGGAGCACCACAAGGGTGTGTGCTTAGCCCCCTGCTGTACTCACTGTATACGTATGACTGTGCAGCCGAGAACAGCTCCAATTCCATCATAAAATTGTAGTGGATTTCAGGAGGGGTCAGCACTCCTATGCACCCCTCAAAATCAATAGGGTTCCAGTAGAGAGTGTGAGCTGTTTTAAATATCTGGGTGTCACCATTTCTGAGGACCTTACTTGGTCTGCTCACACCCAGACTACAGCCAGGAAAGTTAATCAACGCCTGTACCATCTAAGGCAGCTGAGGAAGTTTGGAGCCTCTACAGCAATTTTATGATCTTTTTACTCTGCCACTGTAGAGAGTATCCTGACGCAGAGTATGGCAGCGGGGTATAGCAATAGCTGTGAGAAGGACAGGAAGGCCCTCCAAAGAGTGATCCGTGCTGCTGAGTGTTGCTGTGGCTCAACTCTTCCATCTATGGATGAACTCTATCAGAAGAGATGTTGGAGTAGGGCTGTCAAGATTTTAAAAGACATCTCCCACCCTGGCTGCTGCCTATTTCAGTTGCTGAAATCAGGCAAGCGATTCAGGAGCATCATGGCAAATACGGAAAGACTCAGAAGGAGTTTTTATCCACAATTTATATAGCTTTAATTAAACTGGGCCTAAAAAATGTATAGTGTATGGCAGCCTGTATGCATACCTTTTTAGTGAATAGTATACTAAGCTATTAAAATTATAATAGTCAATTGTTGATCTCTCCTGTACATTAAACGTGCTCTAGCGATGTCACACGTTTTTTAGGCTACAACATTTTTTGTCACATACAGCAAACATCTCCTCACTATCTGCTAGCTGCCTGTCCCCTGAACACACTGTAAAAAAAAATGCAGTCTCTGTAGACAGCCCAGGCTCCACAAACGGCAACAAAAATAAACTGTGCCAACCTGCACCACAAAACATAACAAACAGTGTTCCAGCCAATAACCAACAAGAAAGATTTGGGGGTCGGGGTTTGGGGGGGTTAGTGCGTGGAAGCACGGAAGGGAGGCGGAGGGATGAGGAGGAGGGAGGGGCTAGCTAGTCTCGTTTTGTTTGAAAATACTTCCAACGTTAACAAGAAATGTCGTCACCCAACATCGTTTAGAGCACCTTTAATTGATAGACAACTAATTCTGTATCTCATGACTGAGGATCAGAACAGCCAGCCATCTGTTTCAGTCAAGAGATTTAATTACTTACACCGGGTCAAAAGCAGGACGTCCATTTTTTAAGTCAATCAGACCATGCATAGACTGGTCACTCTTCATGGACACACAGCTGGGTACAGCAGACTTTTCTCTCTGCTGCTGGGAACTGATAGAAACACTGACAGTTACTGAACATGCAATAATTCTCTCTTCTTTCACTGGTTTTAATAGACAGTAAAGGCTATTTCATTGTTTAAAACACGTTCTGTTTATAAATGCTTATTCAACAAACTCAGGATTACAATGGGATACAACAACCAGGATAACTCAATCACTTCTGATGTGACATTTAGCATTTGGTGTATGTGTGTTGTTAGTCAGATGAACTTAAAGTTAAATAAGACCTTATATGCCTTTCCTTTCCTTCTATATATATATATATATATATATATATATATATATATATACATATATATATATATATATATATATATATATATATATATATATATATATATATATATATATATATATAGTTACAATGAAAAAAAAACTCTTTTATTTTATTTCAGATTGTTCTGTACACTCTGTGTTACATTTTTCTAATCTTGGCCCAAGGTGACATTATGTTACTGCAGTGTTTACATTACATACACTCTACATGTAGCTATATGCTATCAGAGAAAACTGTGATCTTGGTTGCAGATGTTGTTAATTTCTCCCCAATTTTGGATCACATCGCTGCTGGAACATGTCCGGTTGAGTAGTTTTTGGTCTAGAAACATTTATTCATGATTTGGCAGAAAGTACTGGTATACTCAGTTACAGTCGGTCCCCGGATGCAAGGATAGACGGTACAAAGACAGCAAACACAAATGTGGAAGACAGACTGTAATTTTTAGGAGGGGGTCTTAAAGATAATCTCAGACAGGTGCAGAAGCCATGGGCAGTATTAGAAAAATAAAGTGTTTTTGAGCATTAAAGCATTTAAACATGCTCTAGTAAAAAAAAAATATACAAGTATGAACCTGAAAATGAGGCTCACATGTGTCTTTTAATACTGATGATCTGCCAACCCACTTGTAACTGAGGCCTATATTTGCTTTGGGCCACAGCGCAGCTTTGACCTTGGTCCTGGTACTCCTCAGACATCTGCAGCTAGTCTCCAGATCTTTGCAGCTAGTCTATGAACCTCCAATCAACCAACTTCAATAATCAGAACTGTTTAACAATGAGCATCATTGTCAACCACGAGGAAAGCCTTGCTGCTGAGTGGGAATTAAACTTTGAACCTGCTGATGTTGAGACAACAGTGTTAAGCTCTGAGCCTCTCCAGGTCAATTCTGCATAAGTTAACATTTTTATCAAGAGAAGTTTGATTGCCCCAAAGGTAAAGTGCGTAGCTTCAAGCTGAACGTGATGATATATTATGTTCACACAAAGTAATATATTCATATTATAATAATATATTACAATAATATTAAGGAAGAAATTGTAAGTTTCAGAAAGAGGAAGGTGAGGAAGGATTCAGCCTGCAGTTTACAGTATATGGCTCTACAATTCATGTTTAGAGCTCAAGAATGGGTATGATGTTTAAATTTCAAGATATATGTGCTTGAAAACTTAAACGAGAAAAACAGAAAAGAGAAATGGCTCTTCACACTTCTGTATCTCATGACTGAGTATCAAAACAGCAAGCCATCTGTTTCAGTGAAGAGTTTTAAGTACTTACACCGGGTCAAAAGCAGGACGTCCATTTTTTAAGTCAATCAGACCATGCATAGACTGGTCACTCTTCATGGACACACAGCTGGGTACAGCAGACATTTCTTCCTGCTGCTGGGAACTGATAGAAATAATGAAGGTTTGCTTTCACTTTTCACATTGTTTTAATGAACAGCAACAGTTATTGTATTGCCATTAAAGCATACTTAAGACACATCCTGTTTATAATGCTTATTCAAATAACGAGGCATTACAATGGGATACAACAATCAGGATAACAAGAGTCTGAACAGGATAACTTATATAATGTTCACACAAAGTTAAAACTAAAAAAGAAATTGTAAATTTCAGAAACAGACCTTAGTGGTCCCCTAATACTGTATCTGAAGTCTCTTTTATATAGACCTTAGTGGTCCCCTAATACTGTATCTGAAGTCTCTTTTATATAGACCTTAGTGGTCCCTTAATACTGTATCTGAAGTCTCTTTTATATAGACCTTAGTGGTCCCCCTAATACTGTATCTGAAGTCTCTTTTATATAGACCTTAGTGGTCCCCTAATACTGTATCTGAAGTCTCTTTTATATAGACCTTAGTGGTCCCCTAATACTGTATCTGAAAGTCTCTTTTTATATAGACCTTAGTGGTCCCCCTAATACTGTATCTGAAGTCTCTTTTATATAGACCTTAGTGGTCCCCCTAATACTGTATCTGAAGTCTCTTTTATATAGACCTTAGTGGTCCCCCTAATACTGTATCTGAAGTCTCTTTTATATAGACCTTAGTGGTCCCCCTAATACTGTATCTGAAGTCTCTTTTATATAGACCTTAGTGGTCCCCTAATACTGTATCTGAAGTCTCTTTTATATAGACCTTAGTGGTCCCCTAATACTGTATCTGAAGTCTCTTTTATATAGACCTTAGTGGTCCCCTAATACTGTATCTGAAGTCTCTTTTATATAGACCTTAGTGGTCCCCTAATACTGTATCTGAAGTCTCTTTTATATAGACCTTAGTGGTCCCCTAATACTGTATCTGAAGTCTCTTTTATATAGACCTTAGTGGTCCCCTAATACTGTATCTGAAGTCTCTTTTATATAGACCTTAGTGGTCCCCTAATACTGTATCTGAAGTCTCTTTTATATAGACCTTAGTGGTCCCCTAATACTGTATCTGAAGTCTCTTTTATATAGACCTTAGTGGTCCCCCTAATACTGTATCTGAAGTCTCTTTTATATAGACCTTAGTGGTCCCCTAATACTGTATCTGAAGTCTCTTTTATATAGACCTTAGTGGTCCCCTAATACTGTATCTGAAGTCTCTTTTATATAGACCTTAGTGGTCCCCTAATACTGTATCTGAAGTCTCTTTTATATAGACCTTAGTGGTCCCCTAATACTGTATCTGAAGTCTCTTTTATATAGACCTTAGTGGTCCCCTAATACTGTATCTGAAGTCTCTTTTATATAGACCTTAGTGGTCCCCTAATACTGTATCTGAAGTCTCTTTTATATAGACCTTAGTGGTCCCCCTAATACTGTATCTGAAGTCTCTTTTATATAGACCTTAGTGGTCCCCCTAATACTGTATCTGAAGTCTCTTTTATATAGACCTTAGTGGTCCCCTAATACTGTATCTGAAGTCTCTTTTATATAGACCTTAGTGGTCCCCTAATACTGTATCTGAAGTCTCTTTTATATAGACCTTAGTGGTCCCCTAATACTGTATCTGAAGTCTCTTTTATATAGACCTTAGTGGTCCCCTAATACTGTATCTGAAGTCTCTTTTATATAGATCTTAGTGGTCCCCCTAATACTGTATCTGAAGTCTCTTTTATATAGACCTTAGTGGTCCCCCTAATACTGTATCTGAAGTCTCTTTTATATAGACCTTAGTGGTCCCCCTAATACTGTATCTGAAGTCTCTTTTATATAGACCTTAGTGGTCCTCTAATACTGTATCTGAAGTCTCTTTTATATAGACCTTAGTGGTCCCCCTAATACTGTATCTGAAGTCTCTTTTATATAGACCTTAGTGGTCCCCTAATACTGTATCTGAAGTCTCTTTTATATAGACCTTAGTGGTCCCCTAATACTGTATCTGAAGTCTCTTTTATATAGACCTTAGTGGTCCCCTAATACTGTATCTGAAGTCTCTTTTATATAGACCTTAGTGGTCCCCTAATACTGTATCTGAAGTCTCTTTTATATAGACCTTAGTGGTCCCCTAATACTGTATCTGAAGTCTCTTTTATATAGACCTTAGTGGTCCCCTAATACTGTATCTGAAGTCTCTTTTATATAGACCTTAGTGGTCCCCTAATACTGTATCTGAAGTCTCTTTTATATAGACCTTAGTGGTCCCCTAATACTGTATCTGAAGTCTCTTTTATATAGACCTTAGTGGTCCCCTTAATACTGTATCTGAAGTCTCTTTTATATAGACCTTAGTGGTCCCCTAATACTGTATCTGAAGTCTCTTTTATATAGACCTTAGTGGTCCTCTAATACTGTATCTGAAGTCTCTTTTATATAGACCTTAGTGGTCCCCTAATACTGTATCTGAAGTCTCTTTTATATAGACCTTAGTGGTCCCCTAAAACTGTATCTGAAGTCTCTTTTATATAGACCTTAGTGGTCCCCTAATACTGTATCTGAAGTTTCTTTCCCGAATTGCAGAACTACAGCCACTAAAGCCAGTCCCACAGTGAGCTTTCCTTAGTATGTGTCATTTCTGTGTCTGTAGCTATTGAGGAGGAGAGAGTGGGGGGCAAGGTGGAGGGTGGGGGGTGTGGCCTTGACCAACTGCTGCTTTGCTCGTTTGAAAGCCATGATGTCCCTCTCTCTCTCTCATGGGGGGGATTCTCTGGGCGGGCAAATCAGAGAAAAGGGGAGGTAACCTTGCTCCTTATGACCTCATAAGGAGAAGATTCCTGATTGGTCCATCTGAGCTTTCATTTTCTCAAAGGCAGAGCAGGATACCCAGGGCTCGGTTTACACCTATCACCATTTCTAGCCACTGGGGGACCATAGGCAGGCTGGGGGAACACATATTAATGTTAAAAAACCTCATAAAGTGAACATTTCATGCCGAGGGACCTTTAATGGACAAAGCAGGTGGCGACACATGCGGTTGCAAAAGGAGTTTGGTTTCTGTAGAAGTTTATGAGAAAGTGACACACTTCTCACTTGATTTATTACCTCAGTAAACATTCTCATAATGATATAAATAATGGTCTCAATCGCTAGTTTTAAGTCTTTTGCAACACAGAATGATGTTCAGTTTTTTTTAATTATGGTCTTGTTGATTTTAAAACCGGCGATAAAGCAGGGGGTGTTTTAGGGCGTGGCTATGATGTGATTGACAGTTCGCGGCCTGTCTTATATGTAATATAACTAAGGGACAAAGATATATTTAAAACCTAGCAAAGCTAAATCTTTCTCGAATTATGTAGGCTAGCTTTCAGCAGCAGTTGCATCCAGATGCCGGTGAAAGTGTGTAACGTAACATAGAGTGTAAGCAGCGTTGCCGACTCTTAGCTAACGTCACAGTCAGATAGGGTCCCAACAGTCTATGGCTCCTCACTCTCTCCTCCTTCTCTCCTCCCTCTCTCCTCCCTCTCGTCCAAAATCCTCACATCTGCAACCAGGATGGCTTCACCCGTAACGGCAAAATCGACCACAAACCAATGGGTGACGTCACTCATGATCTGTCCATTAATATTTACAGTCAATGTACGACTCAAATCTCCACCCTCTGGACCTGCAAACTGAGCCCTCCAGACTTCTGCTCTTAATTTCTCTTTCTTTTTTGGATAAAATTTGTAAACCAACTTTTGACTCTCTGACTGCAGACAACATCCAATTTAAACAATTTGAGTCCAAAATCAAAAATAACTACATTGTTTCCTACTTCATAATAAAAAAAAATGGTAATATATAGTGCTGTAACATATTGGAACAGCCTCCCCCACATTTGATCCTGATGGGAAATACTAAGAGAAGCTGTTATAAGCAAGGAGTTTATGTTAAAACCTGTTTGATTCTGTTATTCATTTCCATTGTCTTTTTTTTTCTTTACTATATATTTTATTTCATGTTACTGTTTTCTTTTGTTGTTTTTATAATATGAAAAACATGCTACTGTGCCTTTTGTTTTACAAAATGCAGGAGGTTTTCATTGTTCTTTATAATATTTGTTTGGGTTTGTCTTGTGTTGGACCCAGAGTTGTCAAAAGTATGCACATTAATTACTCAAGTAGAAGTACAGATACTAGGGTTTGAAAAGACTTCTGTAGAAGTTGAAGTATCAACTCAAGCTTTTTACTCAAGTAAAAGTGTAAAAGTACTGG
Organism: Perca schrenkii; assembly: GCA_025617405.1. Lineage (NCBI taxonomy): Eukaryota > Metazoa > Chordata > Actinopteri > Perciformes > Percidae > Perca > Perca schrenkii. The sequence goes on from CM046796.1 coordinate 2,323,989, forward strand.
TTTCAAAACTACTTAAAGTATAAAAGTAAAATTAATGTGGGAAAAAATGCCATTAAGGACAAAAGCTTAGCCCACACCACAGGGGCCTATAGAGCACTACCCCACCTCCACAAAAAACATTTTTCTAAAGGCCATAATGACTATAATAATGTTTTAATAAAATCATAACCGCAAACTTAGAAGGGCTGAAAAAGGTGACATATCTCTTCTTTGATTTTCAGACAACGGTAGCTACAGTCTGGTGTTACAATCCTCTCCAGTGAAATACAGTCACACTTTTACACTGTTTAGCTGTCAGCATTTTAACCGTGTTTACTCCAACTTCTAGCTAACGGTAGGCTAACGTTACCTGCTGTCAACTGTAGTGTTGACTAGCGTCCCATGCAGCGATGTTTCAGTTCCCTCTAACGTCCGTTTTCGGAGCATCAGAGAGAAGCGGAGTCATTTAAGTGGCACCTAAATAAGGCACCGAAATCCGCGTTGCTATTCACCGGGGCAGGCACCGGTGCCGTATTAGCACCGGGTCTGTTGCAGGTGCGATGGATCGCGTACAAACCAATAGGGTGTCGGAAAGATATATGTTTATACTTCTCATCCAACCACAATCAAATTCACTCGCTCCGGATGGAGCGATGCATCTGGATAGGGTTTTTTGTGAGTGTGTTTTTTAACGATGACGAGCCGGAATGAAAACAAGCCAAACTGAAATAGGAGTAACGAGGCTATTTTTAAAATGTAAGGAGTAGAAAGTACAGATAATTGTGTGAAAATGTAAGGAGTCGAAGTAAAAAGTCTGTTGTAAAATAATTACTCCAGTAAAGTATAGACACCCAAAATTTCTACTTAAGTACTTCGTTACTTGACACCTCTGGTTGGACCCCAGGAAGAATAGTCTTCACTACGGTGATGACTAATGGGGATTCTTAATAAACAATAAACTTAATTCACAGGTTATTTCATCAAAGCGACACATCGTCATTTAGTTTACCACAGCTGTGGTATGAGATTTGTTTTGGGCATCTTTGAGCAAAATCTATAATAAACTTTCAGTATATTAGTAATTCAAGTGCTCTAAGTGCACCTTCTTTTGGCCCTAATTTCAAATAAAATCTAGCATGTGATGGGAGACTTTGGCCAGTGACAGGTCATTTCAGAGAGACTGTTTTTATTGTTGTTTTTTAGCCACTGCAGCTTTCAGTTATTAATTTACAGAGTATTGATCTTTGAGAGCACTTTGACCAACAGAGGTCTCAATAATAATAAAATTATGAGCCTTCATAAAACACGTGAAGTACCAAAGTCCAAATGGAACAACAGTATCAGCATTAAATCTAACGACTGGAATCTGTTTTATAGATTCATATTTTTATCACGAGTCCATGTTCAGATGAAAGAGCAGAGACACAGTTAACAGTAAGTTATGAATATGTTGAAGGGTGAAACAGGATCAGATGTAATGTGAAGAGTTAAGTGTGATACCTTTCCATGTTGGTGGTAACCTGCAGCCCCCTGAGAAACACAAACAGACACATCATTAATCATCTGTGTATCAATCGTTCTTTTAATATTCAATTGAGTTCAAAACTCTCAGATCAAAAAAGGAAATAAAAAAAAACAGGACATGGGCGTAATTTGAATTTGATATTTAATTAGTCCTATTAGTGTGGCCCTGGTGGGCATATTAAAATGTGGGGAATGGGTGTCCTCCCCCAGGGTTATTTTGAGCATCAAAGACTTCATTTCCTGCATTCTGATTCACTTTTATGCACCAATTTATGGTGGGAATACCTTTATTTGTCCTATGAGAAGGAAAACACAGATGACATTTAAAATATATCAAAAATATAATGGAATATAAAGCAGTAAGAGCGCTTTTACATCAGGGACCTGAGCCTGGATCACAAAAATTGACCCCAAAGCAACGAGGACAAAATTAAAATAGGCTACTTATATTTGTCTTAAATGTAGCATTTGGGCCCGGTCGCTACACACACACTAAGCATACACTACGTACTACACACTACGCACTGCACTCAATGAAAGATGAGAAAAGTCTCTCTGCAAAGTCCCGTATTTGTGAATACAGATATCTGAAGTGAACGTTTTGTCACAAAACTATGTTGTTGCGTATCATAGCACATTTTTAAGAGAGGTTTGGAGATTTCTTAGTAGGTATACTGCGTATACCTTCATATAAAGTAGACTACACCACTGCTGGTGTCCAAGGCACTCACCCCTGACAGGATCTGTATCCCCTAGACCCGTTTTTTAAATATCCTTTTTTTAATCTGAGCATAAAATGCAAAGTATGAAAAAGTTAGTTTTTTTCTTTCAGAATCCTGAAGAAATAACAGAATAACAAATCGTTTTTAAATTGTCCGATTTTGGATTCTCATTTGAATAGAAGAACGAACGATACACTGATTTTGTTTTATTATTAGTCGTCAGTCTCCTTTGATTTGTGTCTCATCAGGAATTAAATCTGTTTCTACTTGTAGACTTTAACCCTTGTGCTGTCTTCCCATGGACTTTGAACTTGTTGTCCTTCTGGCTCAAAATTGCAAATGAACTTTTTTTGGCTCTTTTTCCAACGTTTCTTGACGCTTTTTGAAACGTTTTTGTCACTTTTTTCAACACTTTTTTAAATACATGGTCAATAAACATAATTTAAATGACATAATATCTATATTTTTTTCTTTAAAAAAATAGAAATTGTGGATTATTTTGACTGATAGTTAAGATCAGAGGATGTTCAGTGGATCACATTTTATTTCAAATGCTATGAAATTGAAAAAAAAAACACTCAATTCAATGAAAGTAATCATTATCATTAATTTTACCTGCCAAGAATGTTACAAGGCTTCCACACAACGTACATCCACGCATTCATGTTACTTTGGGGCAATTTGGTTCAAAGAAACGCATCATTCTGATATATAAATGGGTCAAATTTGACCCGAGGACAACACAAGGCAAGGGTTAAAGACAGCAAGCTGTAGTTTCAAGCATTTGTTGTCAGAGAAACTTTGTGCTGTGGAGTCATTATCAAAGACATGAGGTCGACACATGGACAAACAGAGAGCAGCTTGTTTCTCATCAAACATTAGAGACTAAAATGATTCAAAGCTACTTACTTCTCATGAGTTATATCACTCTGCAGCTCTGTGCTGTCTGAAGCAGGTCTGTGTAGAAGAGTTTTCTGTTGATCTGAGTGGGACGACATGCTCCATCAGGACTCAGTCCTCTACTTCTTCATCAGTCCTCTGTGTCTGCTGTCACACGCACACACTGTAATAAACCAGTCTGAACATGCAGCAGTTCAGATAAGCTATGTTTATATGACTTTATATGTTAAAGATTAAACCACAGCCCCTTCTTACTGAGACTTTGATACTCTGGAACGAATCGGAGAACAAATAACGCCCCTCCTTACTCACAACAGCAACACTCATACACTGTTATTGGCTTTATTTTACAAAAGAAAATGTGAATTAACAGCAGGAATGTGAAGAGGGAGCAGGGAATTTGGACCCAAACGCAGAGAGGAGGCAGGCAGGCAGAAGGTGGTAGTGGTGGGCAGATCGAGGCTAATGTGAAACAGTGAAACAGTTGAAGCAAATGTGTCATATTGTGTCGAAGGCTTCGAAACAATCTGACACCCGTCTCAACGATGACACCTAGTGGTCACATGCAGGTGTTGATCTGAAACAACCTTGATAACGAGCCATTAAAAAAATAAAAAATGTATTATTGTTTTGTATTATTTTTCTAATATGTGAAGCTTGTAAGGCTTGCAGACTCCTCACTGTGCATAATGCTATTTTGGTCATAAAAAATGAATATTAATAAAAGAAATCAAGCCACAATGTCTCACTTTTTTATAGATTTTCATTCAAAAATATTTATTTCTCTGCTGTGGAAGGACTTAGCCTACTTCGTGTTTTACAGATAATTTCTCCAGCCTTTGAAAAGATCCTCTCACAAGGGACACTTGTTGCTGGCATGCAAAGATATTTTTTAGCAAGGACATACAAATGAGGAAAGATTACTGCTCTCTCTTTCCAGTAAGTTAGGGGATCATGAGTTCTGGGCAAAAACGCATAGTTGTGGTATTTTTTCACTTCCACTGTGGCTTCAGCTGTAGCATTATGTATAATCTGGGTTTTATGGATACGATCATTAAAACGTTCCCATAAACTGTCCTATCTATCTATCTATCTATCTATCTATCTATCTATCTATCTATCTATCTATCTATCTATCTATCTATTAATGTGTCACTGTATGTAGGTCTATACTCTGTCTGTCTCAGTCTATCAGTCAATGTGTAAATTTAAATGTAAGCCTAAATATAACTAAACAACTCGCACTATGAATGTCACTATATCACCAAATATCCCCTATCTCAAAATCAAACTCCTCTCACAAAAACCCACGAGGTCAAGGTGCGTTGACTTCACTTTTATACTGATGTGCGATGTGTGTTCCCGACCCTGTCAATCAAACGCTGATTTGGCGGACCATGCCACCTGTTGAGACACTAGTGAAACACTCCGGTGTTTCATTTAGCCGTAGTCACGTGACATCAGTGTTTTGAATCGCGCTTCGGATCAGTGTTTCGAAACATATGCGCTTCGGGATCTCGGCAAAGCTTCGGAACATCAGTTTCACTTCAGCCATCCCTAGAAGGTGGTCAAACCGAGGTATTTAATATAACAAAAGGCGGCAGTACAATGACTGGAAACACATGAAATAGAAAACTGACGGCAGGAGCAAACAGAACACACAAAGGAACAAACACCAGACATGGGGAAGCACACAAGACGATCTAACAAGAGACAAAGGGAACACAGAGGCTAAATACATGAGGGGATGAGTAAATCAGGGACAGGTGAGACAACAGGTGAGACACATCAACAAAGGCGGGAAAACATAGGAAGTAAACTGGACAAGACAGAAAACCAGACTATCAAAATAAAACAGGAAACAGAACACAAACAGGGAACATGAAAAACACAGACCACAATACACAGAAAACATACAGAAACCAATAAGGCAACAGAAATGAACAAACAGGCAACAGAAATGGGGCAAAATGCAGAACAAAACACTGAAACCATAACAAGGAAGGTTTCAGAAATACAAATTGAACAAGAACAAAAACCATCTCCCACCCACCACCCTCTGCGGTCTCGAGGAAAACAACACAAATAAACAAACAGAAATCACACCTTGCCTAGCCACTCTCCTCTGATTCTTGTGATGCTGAGATCATTAGGTCTGATATTTGTGCTGCTGCGCTTTTCCATAGGTCTATAGTAGATGATTTTGCTTTGTTAATCCTTGCTGTAGAGAGCTCCAGCATAAATATGTCCAGAAAATACACCAACCACTGTTTAATACAAAGCGAGTGGGGGGGTGGGAGCCAGGGTTGAGCTATCATTTTCTTGGTTGCGGTCAAGCTAGCCGAATTTCCCTCTGTCTCCCATTACAGTAGGTGTAATTTAGAGTCGTCATTAAGTAACAAATCAATCGGGTCAGTAGGAATTCAACATCCTATCACATCAGATATTATTGATGTTGTTTTATTCCAAAACTCATGCAGCTGTTCACAGTCCCAGACCATGTGTAGGAAAGTTCCAGTTTAGGTTAGGTGCCTTGAAGTCAAAAGTTGCAGCGCTTCCTGGAAGGAGACACTGGGGGCCTAAAAGACCATCAAGCGAGATGTACATCCACTTCCTGGTGGTTCAGTCCAAACTGTAGAACATCAAGTATGATGGAGGAGCTGAGACGGATCCACACTGGAGTCCAGCGAGCAGGAAGATGATTGAGTCTTTGGGAAGACTGGCTTTTGAGCAGCTTCAGAAAGGCTACCTGATCTTCTATGAATCAGACCTGACGGAGTGTGGCATCGATATCAGAGCAGCCTCAGTGTACTCAGGAGTGTTCACACAGATCTTTAAAGAGGAGAGAGGACTGTACCAGGACAAGGTGTTCTGCTTCGTACATCTGAGTGTTCAGGAGTTTCTGGCTGCTCTTCATTACCATCTGACATTCATCAACTCTGGAGTCAATCTGCTGGCAGAAAAACAAACACTACAGAAACAGTTCTACCGGTGTGCGGTGGACAAGACCTTACAGAGTCCAAATGGGCTTGTTCCTCCGCTTCTTCCTGGGTCTTTCACTGCAGACCAATCAGAATCTCCTGCAAGTCCTGCTGACACAGAAGATATGTCTGCAGAGAAAAGCATAAATCTGCTCCACTGTCTGAATGAACTGAATGGCCGTTCTCTAAAGGAGCAGATCCAATGGTACCTGAAATTGGAAAGTCTCTCCACAAGAAAACCGTCTCCTGCTGAGTGGTCAGCTCTGATCTTCATCTTACTGTCATCAGAAGATGATCTGGATGTTTGACCTGAAGAGATACTCTGCTTCAGAGGAGGCTCTTCTGAGGCTGCTGCCAGTGGTCAAAGCCTCCAACAAAGCTCTGTATGCCACATACAACTATCCAGATTAAATCTAGTTTTTTTATTTAAAAAATAAAAGGTTGTATTTTCTTATGTATTGCTGATTCTTCTTCAGACTGAGTGACTGTAACCTGTCAGAGAGAAGCTGTGAAAATCTGTCCTCAGTTCTCAGCTCCCAGTCCTCTAGTCTAAAAGACCAGGGGTCTCATGTATAAACGTGGCCACTTCCCATGCAAAGGTTGTGATTTATAAATACGAGTACACACATTTTGGAGACAAAATAGGAATTGGCGACGCAGATGGTGAGGTGGTGAACTTAAGTCAGACTGCAGAAAGTAAATGGGAATAACTATAAAAGTAATATATATATATATTGATTCCTCAAGCACATGTTTTCACTCCATATCATCCACATTACCATGAAGATTAAATCCAGCAGTGTCATTTGCGCTTGTACTGAGTGATACTTGTTCCATAAAATGTACCCTGGTTACAGGCCTGAAAAATGCCCAGTATTCGTGCATATGTACACCGGTTATTGACTTAAACAGAGTTGGCCCATACCCCGGTTACTGCTGTGTATGTAAACGCACTGATCGATGTCTTCTTGTGAATTTACCTTGAATGTGTAAAGGCCATTAATAAAGTATCTTCTGTCATTGTGAAAAGGCCTTATCCTGTCACATTCACACCCATAAATCAGGGGGACTCTATCTCTGGACGAAGCAGGGGAGATGAGATAGTCAGATCAGAGAGCCAGGTGCGTGGTCAATGAGCTCTCTAAATACAGTTCAGGGGAGAGATTGGGGTAGATGGGACGGAAAACTCAACTCCTACTGACCAATGACTCCCTTAATTTCTTTTTAAACAAAAAAATTGCCTTTTAAATAACCTGACCAGGTTTTTGAAGTGTATTTCCACATTGATGGTCCCTTTTGTGCCTTTGCCCATCATAGTGCCCATCGCGATGGTTACGTGTCAACCCAACCTAACCTGCAAGTTGCTCTTTAAAGGTCCCATGGTATGAAAATCTCACTTTATGAGGTTTTTTTAACATTAATGTGAGTTCCCCCAGCCTGCCTATGGTCCCCCAGTGGCTAGAAATGGTGATAGGTGTAAACCGAGCCCTGGGTATCCTGCTCTGCCTTTGAGAAAATGAAAGCTCAGATGGACCAATCTGGAATCTCCTCCTTATGAGGTCATAAAGAGCAAGGTTAGCTCCCCTTTCTCTGCTTTGCCCGCCCAGAGAATTTGGCCCACCCATGAGAGAGAGAGAGACATCATGGCTTTCAAACAAGCAAAGTGGCAGTTGGTCAAGGACACATCCCCACCCTCCACCTTGCCCCCCCTCTCTCCTCCTCAATAGCTACAGACACAGAAATGGCACATCCTAAGGAAAGATCATTGTGTATATAAATATAAAATAAAAATATATAAAATATATATATTGTGTATATCTATATAAAAGAGACTTCACATACAGTATTAGGGGACCACTAAGGTCTATATAAAAGAGACTTCAGATACAGTATTAGGGGACCACTAAGGTCTATATAAAAGAGACTTCAGATACAGTATTAGGGGACCACTAAGGTCTATATAAAAGAGACTTTAGATACAGTATTAGGGGACCACTAAGGTCTATATAAAAGAGACTTCAGATACAGTATTAGGGGACCACTAAGGCCTATATAAAAGAGACATCAGATACAGTATTAGGGGACCACTAAGGTCTATATAAAAGAGACTTCAGATACAGTATTAGGGGACCACTAAGGCCTATATAAAAGAGACTTCAGATACAGTATTAGGGGACCACTAAGGTCTATATAAAAGAGACTTCAGCTACAGTATTAGGGGACCACTAAGGCCTATACAAAAGAGACTTCAGATACAGTATTAGGGGACCACTAAGGTCTATATAAAAGCATCCAAAGAGCACCATGTCATGGGACCTTTTAAAATGAATTCTGCAACGTGCAAAGAGATCAGCTGGGCCCAGTTTTTCAAAAATTTAATCTGGATCAAATTGATACTGGATTTGGAAATCCCATGTTTTGCTATCCAGGATCATCTGATCCATCTTACTTTTATGTCAGTTTTTAGAAGGAACATTGGATTGGATCACTGTGATCCAAATACCAAATTTCAGGATTACCAAATCCTGTTGACCAGAGCCTTAAATGGAACCAACAGTGTAGCCTGCTGGCTCAGTAAAGAACAACAGGTAGGCAACATACCGGTGGCCACAAATAGCCATTGTTTGTTTTAATTTTAAGAAACAGAAACATTTTACATTCCTTATTTTGTTATAACAAAACAAAAGCAATACTATCCAATAGTCAAAAATCATTAGATGTGACATGCTTCATATATGCTTCAAATATGTAGAAATGTATATATCATCAGTAAACATTGATTTTGTGATCATTCACTTAAAAAAAAAAAGATGGATGATGGATGATGAGATCAGGATAATCCTGTTTTTTTGGATCAAATAGATCCCAAACAGAGTTCAAAGTTTTGAAAAACCTAAAAGGCAGGTTTGATCCAGATCATATGTAAAATCGGATTACGTCACATGTGTCAAACAGTAGACACATTTGACACAAAGAATTTGACAGATTTGCAGACTTTGACACTCCGAATTCCCAACAAAAGCAGAGAGTTTTTTAATATTCAGGCTGTGAAAGAGGTTGTGGTGAGTCGGTTGAGTGGCAGCTGCTTTTAAAAATGTAATGTTTGTTTTCCATGACTTGCTAAATTCTACGATGGCTAAGAAACTTTTTTGCTGACTTTTCTAGGGTTTTATGTCGACCAAACTGTATGGGAGAAAGCTATATGAGACATGCAATAATGCAAAGTTAATTGACTTTTTTGCTAAATAAAAGCATGTCAATAAACTCAACATGCCTGGCCCTTATTGTGATCGTCATTTCCATTGTGGCCCTTAGTGACATTGAGTTTGACACCCCTGGATTACACGATCTGATCTTAGTTCGAAAACCCATTTCCAAGATTTTATCTGATCCGTGACCCGAAATCCCGCTGGATTACTTTTGAAAAACTGGGCCCTGGAGATGATTCCCTCAAATAAGCAGCAATACAAGAGTGTGATGGAGCAACATGAGTCGAAACTCAAATGGTTTCTTACCAGACATTCTACAACATTGTCTTTTATTGCATTTTCTAACAATTTCATCTGTCATTTGAGTTTGTTACTTGTGGGCCAAAGATTTGAAGATCCAAAGATTTCCCTCATGTAAAGACAAGACTAGAATATGTGTACATGGCTGTCCAGATGTCACTGTATATTATACCTCATTTCCTACTCATTAGCTGCATCTCATGTCGCTTAAATTACCTCCTTGAGTCGTCCATTTGCCTCCCTTCCTCGCGTCCCTCCCACACAAGCAAATCATGTGAGGAGAGAGGAAACTAGGAAATGTGTTTTAGAGTGAAATGAGACGTCCTTTCCTCTGAAGCGTCACATGAATTCGTGAGTTGTTTGGGCAGAGTTTTCAACTCCTTCAGCTGCACAGCTTCTGGGAAGGCTGCTCTCCTGTTTCCTTGATGATCCCACCACGATGATCCCTCCTCGATGATCCCTCCTCGGTCCTCTGGGCAGAAAGAAGAGCTTTGAGACGGCAACTTCCAGTTCAGCCGAGGACAGAGGAGTCAAGGAGCTATCAAATAAGGGCCATGAGATGTACCCACTGACTCACTGTGGTCCCTGAACCTGCAAGTTGCTCTTTAACCCTTGTGTTGTCTTCCAGTCATTTAAATTAAAACTTCTTTTTTCAATTTCAACACTCTTTTTATCACTTTTCCTGATTATTTGTCACTTTTTTTCAAGTTTTTTTGTCACTTTTTCTGATGTATTTGTCTGTTTTTCTACTCCAATTTTTGAAGCTTTTTCTTTTTTTTTTGTCACTTTCTTCAACGTTCTTTTATCTTCTTTTTTTCCCAAATGCTATAAAATAGAATAAAACACCCAAATTCAATGAAGAGTGTACTTACTTGTAAAGAGCGTTGTATGGAACCATCCACGTTACTTTCTTTGACAATTTGGTTAAAAGAAACCCAAATTTGTGATGTAGAAACTTTTTGAAAATAGGTCAGATTTGACCCGAAGACAACAGAAGAGTTAAAATAAATTCTGCAACGTGCAAAGAGATGAGCTGGAGGTGATTCTTTGAAATTATCAGCAACACTAGAGTGTGATACAGCAACATGAGTCTCACGCTGACATCTAGTGGTCATGTACAGCAGGTACAACCCTGTTTGCACATAAAGTCCAATGCACATAACATAACAATAATGAAATGAAATGGTGCAAAATTCCTTTAGCGCCACCCTGAGGACCTAAAGAGAATATTATTTGCATTTATCGTGACATGAATGTGACCAAAAACTGCAACAGTAGCTTTAATATTTACTTTACAATTGGCTTTATTTAACATCAGAGCCTAAAAGTAAAAGTTTGAAAGTCTGCTGATGACTTTTTATACAGAATTTCTGCCCTTGTGTTAAGTAATATATATTTGATTCTGCATTCACTTTTTACATAATCACTCCCAGATTATGTTTAAAATAGTCTCGGGAAGGAACATGTTTTGGTGGAAAGACTCTCGATAGAACTGGACAAAGACTTTAATGACCAAAAAGCAGGTTTCTGACAGGACAGATCATGCACTTAAAAAACTCAAACTCTGTTTTCTTCGGGAAGCAACAACAAACTGTGAGCTATAAGGAGCTACACACTGAAAATGTCAAGTTTTGAAGAACATTTGGACGGTGCAACAAGGCAGACCTGCTCGGTTCTTTCAGGGAATGATTGCAGAGATTTACAAAGAATATGTTCAGGGCATTTGATCACTGGGGAAAAAACTGGGAGGTTTTGGGACTGATTGGTGGGATTGCTGTGGATGAAGTACACACAGAGATACACTGGTAAGAGCCAATAAGGTTTAACCATGTATCAGCTGATTTAAATAGCAAAAGTGAACTGTTGACACATTACTGTATTGTGTCAACAGTTCACTTCATTTAATATTGGATGTGGCGTTTTCTTTAGCTGGATGCAAATGTTCCACCAAAACCAGTTCCTTCCTGAGACTATTTAGCAGAGCCACCGTCGCTGTGTCCAGAGCTTAGATGATTGTGATTGGTTTAAAGAAATGCAAACAACCCAGATTTTATAGAATGCATCAGTTGTATAGCTAGACCTTACTCCACATTGATGTGGAGATAGAACTGGCAATGTGAGACTCACAAAACACATTGCTTTATATACTTCTTTTTTTTATCATTACTTTATTGTAGTATTTTCTTAGTGTTGTGTGCAAAAAGCATTACATTCCACCCATTTTAATATTCAATAGAAACACAAAGGGAGAACACATCACACAACAGGGAAGTTAAAAAATCAAAAAGTAAATAAAAATAAAAATAGAAATAATAAAAAACACCGAAAGACAGAAAATAAGACAGCAACAAAACGCACGCAAAAAAAGAGGGTGCAGCTCCACTGTGTGTGTGTGTGTGTGTGTGTGTGTGTGTGTGTGTGTATGCATATCCATCTACAGCACATGTGTCAAACTCAAGGCCCGCGGGCCAAACCCGGCCCCTGGCAGGTTTTGATCCGGCCCGCATATAAATTATGTTGGCCCGCCTAGTTGTTCACCAAAACATAAAGACAGGAAACTGTTTTTCAAACGGCAACTACACAACACTTAAGAACAGAATTTGGTAGATTTGCCGACTTTGAGACTCCCAGAAATTCCCCCAGAAGCAGAGCTTCCTAAATTAAAGCTGGGAAACAGGTTGCTGTGAGTCAACTTTTAAAATGTAATCTTTGTTTTGCTTGATTTGCTAAATTCTCAGATTTCTAAGGAACTATTTGCTGCCTTTTTCGGGCTTTATGTTGACCCAAATGTAAGTGAGGAAACTATATGAATCATGGAATAATACGGTCAAAGATATTTGACTCTTTTGAAATAAAAGCATGCAAATACACTCTACATGTCTGGCCCTTGATGTGATTCTCCTTTCCCAGTGTGGCCCTTAGTGAAGTTCAGTTTGACACCCCTGATCTACAGTATGCACTTATTAGAACATTTAATTATTCTACTATATGCTTTGGATACAATTTATTCAATTTTTCTATTTGATTTCTGACTGTTAAAGTGAGTTTTTCCATTTCCAGTGTTTGTTCTTTTGTCATACTTGAAGCTTATGCTTTATATACTTCTTAATAATGTATTTATTTCTGTAGTTCTTTCTGTCTTTGTGCTGTTGCAACTACTGCACTTACCCTCTGGGGATCAATAAAGGTTTGTCTTATCTTTCCTTATTTTAACATGCTGCTGTATTTAGATTTGTTTCGTGTCTATTCAGCCTGCAACTGCTTCTTCAACTTGTTGCACCACTATCATGACACAGTGATGAGGTGCAAGAAGGCCAAAAACATCAACTATCCAGAGGGGAAGTGTCTAAATGCACATATTTTATAATACAAACCTAGCTTTTCTGTCATCACGGTGAATGTTTGCATGAATGAGCACACAGGGTCCAAATATAGAAATATATAAAGAGATTAAAAACAACATGAGACAAACAGAGGAAGGAGGCGAGTAAAGAAAAAGAGGAAGGAAAGAAACACAATGAGGAAGGAAAGGTGGCAGAATAATAGCCTAGTCTATGCTGTTTGCGAGTCATTCATTTAATGAGATGCAGCAGAACCTTAATGATGGGGAGGAAATGGAGGGAGGAATGAAGGAAGGGAATAAGGAAAGGAGATAAGAGATGAAGGGGAGGGGAGGAGGAGGAGTAAATCAGTGTTGGAGACTCTGACGCGGAAGAAGAATCAGCACCGGAGAAGGAAGAAGAAAAAAAACCCCAAAATGAGAGCAACCCCCTCCGGCTCACTTCACACTTGTTGAATAACATTTGTCTCCAAACCCTGCGGCGAGTTTCGGACATTTCCCCAGCCGGTTTGTCGTGTCTTACTCTGAACGTGCATGTTTCCGGCTGCATGGCTCAACGTTTTGACTGAAAATAAAGATCCACTTCAAAGACTTCATACAGCCGCAAACACCCGGCATCCAGCTTTACCGGATCGATATTTCATATTTTATTTACCCGGCTTCCCAAGAAGAGGGGGGGCTTCGGGAACTACACCGAGCACGGCGCTCTCCTCGGTACAGCGCCGCTGGGTGGCACCGCTGTCTCCGGGCGGAGGGACTCGGCTCTCTGTGCGTTGGACGGATCTCTGAGAAAAAGACGACGAAAAGGCTTACGAACCAACCTTTACTGCCACTGTGGAACACCCACGCTGTGTTTCAGGAAGGTGGATACACGATTAATATTTCAGGAGTTTTGATGTTTGATGTTGCCAGCCTATGAGGCGGGAAGCTCTGGGTAAACACGCCGACAGCAGCGCCCTCACCGCCGGGTAGCACCGCTGGGTGGCACCGCTGAATCCAGCCGGTGGAATCATGATTGTGATTCTCCAGTAGGGGTTTGAAAACTAATCTTGTTTGCATCCCAAAGTCGTGATCTGGTTGCCTACTCTTTATTGTAGCTAGGACCTGCATAACAAGCTTCTGAAGCCTGGGGGGAAGCGCCAGGACACATACCGAGCACGGCGCCCTGCAGCCAGGGCTGCGCCGCTCTCTCCGGCCCGGTGGGATGTCTCGCCACCGGGGGTGGAATATTTATTAGCCATCCAGGCTTATCTGCATCACAAGTGGACACAGTAACACCCCGTGTTGTCGCAATCGTGTCGGTGAGTTTGTGTGTTGGAGGACATGGCGGACTCCGGCTGGGCCAGACCGGCGGACCCCGACGCCGCGGACAGCCGGACAGCGAGCCCTCTGACCGGGAAGAAAAAGGCGCAGCAGTCCCCTGGTGTCCGGCCCAAGCACCAGAGCTTCGCACCGGGCCACTGCCTCAAGAAAGTCACCCTGACCAAGCCCACGTTCTGCCACAGCTGCAGCGACTTCATCTGGGGTCTCATCGGCTTCCTGTGTGAAGGTAAGAACACACATAGCCCACAGTGTTTTATTTATAGATATGCTATCATTCATTATGTATAGGCTAGGAAAAACTTGAACTCATGTCCCACATAAGTGCATGTCCTGGTGTATATAGTCCCAGTGGGAATTGAACCACCAATCCTGCACGTGGAGCTACAGGTGACCCTAAACAAGGTGTGTTTGGGTGTCTCCTTCAGTGGATTTCACCTAGAAGAAAACAGTATTTGGGTCTGACCCTAGAGCTGTGAGACCGGACTGGGATCTGGTTCAGTTGTAGTTTTAAACTTGGAAGGAAATATACACAGTGTGTGTGTGTGTGTGTGTGTGTGTGTGTGTGTGTGTGTGTGTGTGTGTGTGTGTGTGTGTGTGTGTGTGTGTCCGTTGTGTGTGTCTGTTGTGTGTTCGGTGTGTTCGTTGTTTGTCTGTTCTGTGTGTTTGTTGTGTGTGTGTGTGTGTGTGTGTCTGTTGTGTGTTGGGTGTGTGTGTCTGTTGTGTGTTGGGTGTGTGTGTCTGTTGGGTGACTTTTCGGTGTGTGTGTCTGTTGTGTGATCTGTGTCTGTTCAGTGTGTGTGTGTCTGTTGTTGTGTCTTATGTGTTCAGTGTGTGTGTGTCTGTTATGTGTTTGGTGCGTGTGTCTGTTATGTGTTGGGTGCGTGTGTGTCTGTTATGTTTTGGGTGTGTGTGTCTGTTATGTGTTGGGTGTGTGTGTCTGTTGTGTGTTGGGTGTGTGTGTCTGTTGTGTGTTGGGTGTGTGTGTCTGTTGTGTGTTGGGTGCGTGTGTCTGTTATGTGTTGGGTGTGTGTGTCTGTTGTGTGTTGGGTGCGTGTGTCTGTTATGTGTTTGGTGTGTGTGTCTGTTGTGTGTTGGGTGTGTGTGTCTGTTGTGTGTTGGGTGCGTGTGTCTGTTGTGTGTTGGGTGTGTGTGTCTGTTGTGTGTTGGGTGTGTGTGTCTGTTGTGTGTTGGGTGTGTGTGTCTGTTGTGTGTTGGGTGCGTGTGTCTGTTATGTGTTTGGTGCGTGTGTCTGTTGTGTGTTGGGTGCGTGTGTCTGTTGTGTGTTGGGTGTGTGTGTCTGTTGTGTGTTGGGTGTGTGTGTCTGTTGTGTGTTGGGTGCGTGTGTCTGTTGTGTGTTGGGTGTGTGTGTCTGTTGTGTGTTGGGTGTGTGTGTCTGTTATGTGTTTGGGTGTGTGTGTCTGTTGTGTGTTGGGTGTGTGTGTCTGTTGTGTGTTGGGTGTGTGTGTCTGTTGTGTGTTGGGTGCGTGTGTCTGTTGTGTGTTTGGTGCGTGTGTCTGTTGTGTGTTGGGTGTGTGTGTCTGTTGTGTGTTTGGTGCGTGTGTCTGTTGTGTGTTGGGTGCGTGTGTCTGTTGTGTGTTGGGTGCGTGTGTCTGTTGTGTGTTGGGTGTGTGTGTCTGTTGTGTGTTGGGTGTGTGTCTGTTGTGTGTTGGGTGCGTGTGTCTGTTGTGTGTTGGGTGCGTGTGTCTGTTGTGTGTTGGGTGCGTGTGTCTGTTGTGTGTTGGGTGCGTGTGTCTGTTGTGTGTTGGGTGTGTGTGTCTGTTATGTGTTTGGTGCGTGTGTGTCTGTTGTGTGTTTGGTGTGTGTGTCTGTTATGTGTTTGGTGCGTGTGTGTCTGTTGTGTGTTTGGTGTGTGTGTCTGTTATGTGTTTGGTGCGTGTGTGTCTGTTGTGTGTTGGGTGTGTGTGTCTGTTGTGTGTTGGGTGTGTGTGTCTGTTGTGTGTTGGGTGTGTGTGTCTGTTGTGTGTTGGGTGTGTGTGTCTGTTGTGTGTTGGGTGTGTGTGTCTGTTGTGTGTTGGGTGCGTGTGTCTGTTGTGTGTTGGGTGTGTGTGTCTGTTGTGTGTTGGGTGCGTGTGTCTGTTGTGTGTTGGGTGTGTGTGTCTGTTGTGTGTTGGGTGCGTGTGTCTGTTGTGTGTTTGGTGCGTGTGTCTGTTGTGTGTTGGGTGTGTGTGTCTGTTGTGTGTTGGGTGTGTGTGTCTGTTGTGTGTTGGGTGTGTGTGTCTGTTGTGTGTTGGGTGTGTGTGTCTGTTGTGTGTTGGGTGTGTGTGTCTGTTATGTGTTTGGTGTGTGTGTCTGTTGTGTGTTGGGTGCGTGTGTCTGTTGTGTGTTGGGTGCGTGTGTCTGTTATGTGTTGGGTGCGTGTGTCTGTTGTGTGTTGGGTGTGTGTGTCTGTTGTGTGTTGGGTGCGTGTGTCTGTTGTGTGTTGGGTGTGTGTGTCTGTTATGTGTTTGGTGTGTGTGTCTGTTGTGTGTTGGGTGTGTGTGTCTGTTATGTGTTTGGTGTGTGTGTCTGTTGTGTGTTGGGTGTGTGTGTCTGTTATGTGTTTGGTGCGTGTGTGTCTGTTGTGTGTTTGGTGTGTGTGTCTGTTATGTGTTTGGTGCGTGTGTGTCTGTTGTGTGTTGGGTGTGTGTGTCTGTTGTGTGTTGGGTGTGTGTGTCTGTTATGTGTTTGGTGCGTGTGTGTCTGTTGTGTGTTTGGTGTGTGTGTCTGTTATGTGTTTGGTGCGTGTGTGTCTGTTATGTGTTGGGTGTGTGTGTCTGTTATGTGTTGGGTGCGTGTGTGTCTGTTGTGTGTTGGGTGTGTGTGTCTGTTATGTGTTTGGTGCGTGTGTGTCTGTTATGTGTTGGGTGTGTGTGTCTGTTATGTGTTTGGTGCGTGTGTGTCTGTTGTGTGTTTGGTGTGTGTGTCTGTTATGTGTTTGGTGCGTGTGTGTCTGTTGTGTGTTTGGTGTGTGTGTCTGTTATGTGTTTGGTGCGTGTGTGTCTGTTGTGTGTTGGGTGCGTGTGTCTGTTGTGTGTTGGGTGTGTGTGTGTCTGTTGTGTGTTGGGTGTGTGTGTCTGTTGTGTGTTGGGTGTGTGTGTCTGTTGTGTGTTGGGTGCGTGTGTGTCTGTTGTGTGTTGGGTGCGTGTGTCTGTTGTGTGTTGGGTGTGTGTGTGTCTGTTGTGTGTTGGGTGTGTGTGTCTGTTGTGTGTTGGGTGTGTGTGTCTGTTGTGTGTTGGGTGTGTGTGTCTGTTGTGTGTTGGGTGTGTGTGTCTGTTGTGTGTTTGTGTGTCATGCTGCATTTACTGAAAGATGCATCAACTGCAGCAAACATGAGCAACCAGGTGCCATCCTTAATTCATTCTTCTTCACTTCCTTTTTACTTCTTCATCTCTTTCCTTTCCTTCATTTTATGGTCTTTCCATTTTTCTTTCCTTTCCTTCCTTTATTTCCTCCTCTTTAATTGCCTTTTACATTTCCTTTTCTGTCATCCTCTTTCCTTTCTTTTCTCTCATTTCTTTTATTTTCTGTCTTTTGCTCCCTCTTTTTCCTCTCTTTTCCTTCCATTATTTCCTTCATTTTCTTTGCTTTCCTCCTCTTTCTTTCATTCCTTCCTTCCTTCTTTTCTTTCATTTCTTCCTTTTCCCTTTTCTTTCCTTTCTTTCCTTTTCATCTCATTTTCTTTTTTTACTTCCTTTCCACCCGTTTCTCCTTCTTCCTTTTTCTTCTCACAAAGCCACGACTCAATCAGGAATTCAACAGGCGAACTGAAGAGAAGACAACCTCATTCAACGCACAGACACACACACACACACACACACACACACACACACACACACACACACACACACACACACACACACACAAACACACACAGAGACACACACACACACACACAGAGACACACACACACACACACAGAGACACACACACACACACAGAGACACACAGACACACACACTCTCTCTCTCTCTCTCTACACTCTGCCCAGTAACAGACTGGTTGTCCATGATCAGAGCTGCAGTTAAGTCATGATTTACTTCCTCTGGGTTGGCATGGCAACAGGAGGCGTGTTTGTGTGGCAGAGAGCGGAAACATCATCATCATCATCATCATCATCATCATCATCATCATCATCATCATCATCAGTCACAAACAGCAGCTGTGCATTAAAAGCTGCTCGGCTCGATTGCGTAACGTTTTCTTCTTTAAGCCGTCGAGTTGGATTAACAACAAAAACATGTGATGTCATCAAAGTGTGTCATCATCTGCCTGTGTGTAGCCTACGCATCACATCACAACAATAACAACACAAAGTCAAGATAGTTTTTTTTTGTAATCTAAGCCCCTCCCACAGTATTTGAGGCCATGTTGTGTATTGTTTAGGGTCCCCCAATTTCCATGGCAAATAGGCCTATGTATGCCTACGGGCTGTTTGACGCGCATATGCACATAGGCCTAGACAAGGAAAGATTAGGTCAGGGGTGGCAAACCTGCAGGTCTCGAGCTGCATGCGGCTCTTTGGCTGCTCTGTTAATTATGTCACTTTATCTAACCCTATGTCACTTTATCTAACCCTATGTCACTTTATCTAACCCTAACCCTAACCCTAAGGTGGGCCATGCGACGGTAGGCCATGCTCATAGTCTACCGTAAAGATTGATAGATTGCGGTGAACATAGGACCCTTTTTCAGAAAGTCGGTCCTATGCTCCCTGGTATGTATTGCTACAGGGGAACATAGGACCCTTTTTTGGGGGGGAAAAACTGGGTCCTATGTTCCCCGAGCAGGGAACATAGGGATGACCCCCTGCCAAACAACAACTTTTTCTGCTCACCAGATCCATGTCCACTTTCTCCCAGCCTGCTGCATTGAACCAGATCCATGTTCACTTCCTCACAGCCTGCTGCATTGAAGCAGATCCATGTTCACTTCCTCACAGCCTGCTGCATTGAACACTCCACCTACATAAACACCTTCCCGTAATAAACGGCGCCATCACTACGGCGACCAGCGTAGCCTAGTGCAAGCGTAGGGTTCGGCTCGCTGGGAAAAACATTCAAAGGTTCTGCAGAAACCAGAACCGCCGTCAAAAAGCCCAAAATTCAGCCGAATCTGAAGCCAAATCCTGGATTCGGTGCATCCCTAATACATACGGTCAAACATAACTCCACATGTCCACATTAAAGGCCCCATGACATGATTTTTTGTTTTGTAGGATAAAAGCAGATTGATTTGGTAAATATGGATGATGCTCAAAGATTGAGATGGCTGTTCACATATGAAACATAAATTGTCCAATTATTTAGATAAAGCCTGGGAGAAGAGGAAAAAAGCTCTTTATTGAGTGTAGATGAGAACTAGTTGTTTGTGTGTGGTATGTGTGTACGTGTATATACATATGTGTATGTGTATATGTGTGTATGTCTATATATTTGTATTCATGTATTTGTCCGAAAGATTTGTATATGCAACAGGAAGATGTTTGTTAAATAAGTAAATTTGTGGTGTCTTGTAATCCCATGTGGGAAGGGGCCAAAATATTTGGCATGACACAAAAATAAAATATAACTAACTAATTAACATGGTGCTCTTTGGATGCTTTTATATCTTTGACTGTATTACTGCATGTCTCATCTAGTCTTCTCACTCACAGTTTTGGTCGACATAAAGAACCGAAAAAGTAAATCAGTCATCAAAGAAAAAAGCCACACAAAAGGTTAAAAAAAAAGGACAAAATCATTGAAAAAAAAAACGTCAGAAAAGGCGCCAAAACATTTTTAAAAAGCTACAAAAACTAGATGGGCCAAAATTTACTGTGAACCTAAATTGATATTCGGGACGGATGAAAATCTGTGAGGGGCAGGATTTGGCCCTTGGGCCTCGAGTTTGACACGTGATCTAAATCAATATTTTCTCTAACCTTTGACTTAACGCAGACTGTGATAAAAAGAAAAGAAAATCCCCCCCCTAACTGATAGTGTGTATACACACATACACAGACACACACATACACAGACACACACATACTCCCACTACACTCATACACACACAACAATATAAAATGGAAACACTCAAGTGAAGTAGAAGTAAATCAAAAGTGTACTTGAGTGAGTTATATTTCCACCAAGCTTTGGAGAAGCTGCAGCAAGAATTATGTAATAATAATTAATACATTAGTCGACTTTTCAAGTAGTTACATGTGATTTAGATGAAGTGTTTGCCTGCAGAGTTGTTGATGTCGAGCTCCGTGTGCGAAACTGTCCGAGCGAGCATTTGTGGTTTACCACAGTGTGACGGTTCAGACGCAGAACGCCACAAACACCACGTCACTCCAGCAACAGGCTGCCATCCCCCCTCAGCTACAAGCATTGCCCTTACATGATATCATAGAGCATTTTAGGTTTTTATTGAAAAACGTTCAAGTAGGGAGCCCTGAACTCAGAGTAGTTTGTGTCTGAGGGCTGCAGATTCCTTCTTTGGTCCAGATAAGAATTCTTCAAATAACTTGCAATGAGAATAAGATAAAAACAAGTTTCCTCTTCTTCTTGACAGATTAAACTCTGAGCGGGTCTCTATATTTGAGCTGCAGATCACTGTATGACATTTGAACACACACACACGCACAAACACACACACACACACATCGTTACCGTCAGACTCTCACATTTCTCACGTTTCCTGCTCTTTTCACTTAACCCTTGTGTTGACTTCGGGTCTCACTGACCTGTTTTCAATTTTTCTTTTATAATCAGAAAATATGGGGATAAATTTAACAATTTAAAACGTTGGAAAAAGCAAAAAACGTGTTGTTTTTTTTCAAGGTTGACGAGAAGACAACACAAGTGTTAACTCTCCTGTCCTTTGACTGTCCTCCAGTCAAATTTGACCCATTTTCAAAGCTTCCTTATCAGAAATTTGGGTTTTTTCTTTCAACCAAATTGTCAAAAACAAATAACATGGCCTCAGAACAGATATGTCTCTAAAGCCATTCCTACTCCCTGTTGCACATTCTGCCAACCTGAACAAACTGGAACTTTCCCACACATGGTCTGGGAGTGTGAACACACACACACACACACACACTCACACACTCACACACACACATGCATGCATGAGTTCTGGAATAAAACAACATCAATAATGTCTGATGTGATTGGATGTCGAATTCCTACTGACACCTAGGGCTGGGCGATATGGAGAAAATCAAATATCATGATACTTTTCACCAAATACCTCAATATCGATACCGCAACGTTATTGTGGTGTTGACTATCTGTGCTTTCACAAGATATTTGCACAATGAGATTTTAGATAAATAATCATCAGTAATGTGGATATAATGACTAAGTGGGTAAAGGCAAATAATAGAACAGTTACAACAGTCTGTAATGTAGCCTTTAAAACCAGGAAGAGACACTTATGCCATATTACGATATTACGATATCCAAAATCTAAGACGATATCTAGTCTCATATCACGATATCGATATTATATCGATATATTGCCCAGCTCTACTGACCTGATTGTTGATCCCCTAATACTGTATCTGAAGTCTCTTTTATATAGACCTTAGTGGTCCCCTAATACTGTATCTGAAGTCTCTTTTATATAGACCTTAGTGGTCCCCTAATACTGTATCTGTAGTCTCTTTTATATAGACCTTAGTGGTCCCCCTAATACTGTATCTGAAGTCTCTTTTATATAGACCTTAGTGGTCCTCTAATACTGTATCTGAAGTCTCTTTTATATAGACCTTAGTGGTCCCCTAATACTGTATCTGAAGTCTCTTTTATATAGACCTTAGTGGTCCCCCTAATACTGTATCTGAAGTCTCTTTTATATAGACCTTAGTGGTCCCCTAATACTGTATCTGAAGTCTCTTTTATATAGACCTTAGTGGTCCCCTAATACTGTATCTGTAGTCTCTTTTATATAGACCTTAGTGGTCCCCTAATACTGTATCTGAAGTCTCTTTTATATAGACCTTAGTGGTCCCCCTAATACTGTATCTGAAGTCTCTTTTATATAGACCTTAGTGGTCCCCTAATACTGTATCTGAAGTCTCTTTTATATAGACCTTAGTGGTCCCCTAATACTGTATCTGAAGTCTCTTTTATATAGACCTTAGTGGTCCCTCTAATACTGTATCTGAAGTCTCTTTTATATAGACCTTAGTGGTCCCCCTAATACTGTATCTGAAGTCTCTTTTATATAGACCTTAGTGGTCCCCCTAATACTGTATCTGAAGTCTCTTTTATATAGACCTTAGTGGTCCCCCTAATACTGTATCTGAAGTCTCTTTTATATAGACCTTAGTGGTCCCCTAATACTGTATCTGAAGTCTCTTTTATATAGACCTTAGTGGTCCCCTAATACTGTATCTGAAGTCTCTTTTATATAGACCTTAGTGGTCCCCTAATACTGTATCTGAAGTCTCTTTTATATAGACCTTAGTGGTCCCCTAATACTGTATCTGAAGTCTCTTTTATATAGACCTTAGTGGTCCCCTAATACTGTATCTGAAGTCTCTTTTATATAGACCTTAGTGGTCCTCTAATACTGTATCTGAAGTCTCTTTTATATAGACCTTAGTGGTCCCCTAATACTGTATCTGAAGTCTCTTTTATATAGACCTTAGTGGTCCTCTAATACTGTATCTGAAGTCTCTTTTATATAGACCTTAGTGGTCTCCTAATACTGTATCTGAAGTCTCTTTTATATAGACCTTAGTGGTCCCCTAATACTCTATCTGAAGTCTCTTTCCTGAAATTCAGCCTTATTGCAGAATTACAGCCACTAGAGCCAGTCCCACAATGAGCTTTCCTTAGGATGTGCCATTTGTCTGTAAAGTACATCAGCGCATGCATTTTCTTCGTAAGCTTCGCAGTTTTAAGTTTTTATGAAAATGTTTTATCGAATCAGTTCTTACTTTCTCTTTTATCTGCTGGCTCGACACGTTCAAATATTGAACAGAAAAATCACATGCAAGGTATCGTGAAGGTATGCAGCAAAAGTGCAGGCACACCGTTAGATGACCTACATGACCTGTATAAGGCCAGATCTTTGAAGAAGGCCAGAGCCCTCCTGGCTGATCCGAGTCCTCCCTTGTGGGGTGAATTTATGTTGCTACCCTCCGGGCGTAGATGTAGTCTGCCGAGATGCAGAACGAATAGATTTGAAAGGTCATTCATCCTGGCTGTTGTCCCCATTGTTAATAATATCCTGTAAATTCAAATTTAAATGATGTAGTACTGTGGTTGTGTTTGTTGTTGTTTGGTAGATATATTGTTACTGCGAGGCTGTAATCCAAATTGCCCCCAAAGTGACCTTATACCTTGTACCTTCTTATCTTATGAACTTTTCTTATCTGTGTTGATGTGTTGACATGAATTGCTCCAACACATTTACTGGAAACGCAGCACTAAGAAGGCACGAGGTATTCTGCAGGATTCTAGTCATCCGGCATACAATCTCTTCTCCCATCTTCCATCGGGGAGACGTCTGCAGAGCATCCAAATGCGCACAACACGTTTTTAGGGATAGTTTTTACCCCCAGGTAATAAGGTTATTGAACGATAGCATAACAGGAAGGAGGGCTGTGGTCTGAACTTAGTCACTTATGTATATTATGTTGGATATTTTATAATGTTTTTAATGCTATTATGTTTTTAAAATTGGTATTATTGACTGGTGCTGAGAGAGTGCTAAGGCACATTGTATTTCATTGCTGTGGTACTTCGTACTAATATGCATATGACAATAAACTTGAACTTGTTTATGCTGGGGAAGAGCTTCTTCCCTCAAGCAGTCAGACTGTTGAACAACTGTTGAATGTTGCTCTCAATTATTGAATGTTCATTTGTGTTTTCATTTAATGATGGGCAAACATCATTTGTGAGTTAAGATGTGATTAACGCTGACGAGCCACCTGTCTGTGGGCGTAGTTAATAAAAGTCCTCATGCACGCAGCTGGTTGCAGTTGCAATGTGAGTGCCACGAGAAGCAGCAGAACGTCTCTCGTCTCTTCCTTCGGTGCTACGTAAACGGGGTTCGCAACGGGTAGCCGCTGTAACATGCTGCTCTGCCAACAACAACCAAACATGATGCACATTCTTCACACTGAACTGAAATACACTCCTGCACTTTTTTGCTGCTGCTAAATTCTATATATTCTACCTTCATACCTCACTGTGAACCTAACCTATAGCAATCAGTGCTCTGTTACAAGTCTACTTATGCGTTGTCTTCTGTTGTCTGTCCTGTCCCTTGTCTGTCTTAAATGCTCTACTTTAAGTATATTGCACTTTATGTATAATCTATAATGTGTGTGCACTAAATATAGCCTGTCTCAAATGTCGTTTTTTTATATATTTTAAATGTAACCGCATGCTCAGCGTGTAAAACCACGTTGTTTCGTCTCACTATATACAGAGTATATCACATGTGTCAAACTCAAGGCCCGCGGGACAGATCCGGTCCGTTGCAGATTTAGATCCGGCCAGTATATCAATTTGGGTTCACAATACATTTTTAATTTTGTCCTGCCGAGTTGTGCGCCAAACTAAAAACGCAGGAAAGTGTTTTTTAAACTGTAATTACCTGACATTCAAAGCAGAATTTGGGCAGATTTGCCGAATCTGAGACTCAGAAATTCCCCCAGAAGCAGAGAGAGAGTTTTCATATTCATGCTGAGAAAGAGGGTGTTGTTAAAAAAAATGATCTTTGTTTTGCTTGATTTGCTAAATTATACGATGGCTAAGGAACTCTTTTGATGACTTTTGTAGGGCTTCATGTTCACAAAAATGTCAGAAAAAGCAACTAATTTACAAAAAGGTGACAAATGTCTGAGAAAGCCACAAAAAAGTCTGAACAAAAACAACAAAAATGAGGAAAAAAGCTAAAAAAAAATTTAAAAAAAAGTGACCTGCAGTAACAAAAGCATGTCAATAAACTCTCCATGTCTGGCCCTCGGTGTGATTCTCTTTTTCCATTGTGGCCCTCTGGGGAAAATGAGTTTGACACCCCTGGAATATATGGTTGAAATGACAATAAAACCCACTTGACTTGACTCATATGGACCTGTGTGTCTCTGTCCTCTGTGTCCCCTCTGTCTCCTCCAGTGTGTAACTTCATGTGTCACGAGAAATGCCTGAAGACGCTGCGCTCAGCTTGCTCCTGCATGGCTCCGTCTTTGGTCCGGGTGAGTAAAACAAACAAGCCCGACACGATGTTTATCGATCAGCTGATCACTGAGCCGGACTAACTGCTGCACCGATCAATATCCCAGCAGTGAACCGGAGCGAGCGCTTGCAGAGAGGATGGGTGTTTGGATCAGAGACGCTTCTCTTCTCGGATGACTTGTTCAAGCAAATATTAGATACGGTGCTGCTCATGAGTATAGGAACCCATGCTAAAGATGACTAAAAAGAGGAATAACAAAATTATCTTTTGGAAATTGATCTTAATGCTTTAACTAAAAACAATAGGAAAAATCCAACCTTTAAGGACACCAGTTTTCTTTGTGAATGAATAATGTATCGTAAATAAATAAATAATCTTCCTTAAAATACAGGGGGCATAAGTCAGTACACCCCTATGTTAAATTCCCATAGAGGCAGGCAGACTTTTATTTTGAAAGGCCAGTTATTTCATGGATCCAGGATACTATGCATCCTGATAAAGTTCCCTTGGCCTTTGGAATTAAAATAGCCCCCCATCATCATCACATACCCTTCACCATACCCCCCCACATCATCACATACCCTTCACCATACCCCCCACATCATCACATACCCTTCACCATACCCCCCACATCATCACATACCCTTCACCATACCCCCCACATCATCACATACCCTTCACCATACCCCCCCACATCACATACCCTTCACCATACCCCCCACATCATCACATACCCTTCACCATACCCCCCACATCATCACATACCCTTCACCATACCCCCCACATCATCACATACCCTTCACCATACCCCCACATCATCACATACCCTTCACCATACCCCCACATCATCACATACCCTTCACCATACCCCCCACATCATCACATACCCTTCACCATACCCCCCACATCATCACATACCCTTCATCATACCCCCCACATCATCACATACCCTTCACCATACCCCCCACATCATCACATACCCTTCACCATACCCCCCCCACATCATCACATACCCTTCATCATACCCCCCACATCATCACATACCCTTCACCATACCCCCCACATCATCACATACCCTTCACCATACCCCCCCACATCATCACATACCCTTCACCATACCCCCACATCATCACATACCCTTCACCATACCCCCCACATCACATACCCTTCACCATACCCCCCACATCATCACATACCCTTCACCATACCCCCCACATCATCACATACCCTTCACCATACCCCCCCCACATCATCACATACCCTTCACCATACCCCCCCACATCATCACATACCCTTCACCATACCCCACATCATCACATACCTTTCACCATACCCCACATCATCACATACCCTTCACCATACCCCCCCACATCATCACATACCCTTCATACCCTCCCCCACATCATCACATACCCTTCACCATGCCCCCACATCATCACATACCCTTCACCATACCCCCACATCATCACATACCTTCACCATACTCCCCCACATCATCACATACCCTTCACCATACCCCCCACATCATCACATACCCTTCACCATACCCCCCACATCATCACATACCCTTCACCATACCCCCACATCATCACATGCCTTCACCATACCCCCACATCATCACATACCCTTCACCATACCCCCACATCATCATATACCCTTCACCACACCCCCCACATCATCACATACCCTTCACCATACCCCCACATCATCACATACCCTTCACCATACCCCCCCACATCATCACATACCCTTCACCATACCCCCCCACATCATCACATACCCTTCACCATACCCCCCACATCATCACATACCCTTCACCATACCCCCACATCCTCACATACCCTTCACCATACCCCCCACATCATCACATACCCTTCACCATACCCCCCACATCATCACATACCCTTCACCATACCCCCCACATCATCACATACCCTTCACCATACCCCCCCCCCACATCATCACATACCCTTCATCATACCCCCCACATCATCACATACCCTTCACCATACCCCCCACATCATCACATACCCTTCACCATACCCCCCACATCTCATACCCTTCACCATACCCCCCATCATCATACCCTTCACCATACCCCCACATCATCACATACCCTTCACCATACCCCCCCACATCTCCACATACCCTTCACCATACCCCCACATCATCACATACCCTTCACCATACCCCCACATCATCACATACCCTTCACCATACCCCCCCACATCATCACATACCCTTCACCATACCCCCCACACCATCACATACCCTTCACCATACCCCCACATACCCTTCACCATACCCCCCACATCATCACATACCCTTCACCATACCCCCCCCCCACATCATCACATACCCTTCACCATACCCCTCACATACCCTTCACCATACCCCCACATCATCACATACCCTTCACCATACCCCCCACATCATCACATACCCTTCACCATACCCCCACATCATCACATACCCTTCACCATACCCCCACATCATCACATACCCTTCACCATACCCCCACATCATCACATACCCTTCACCTAAAGATTGGCATGGGGTACTTTCCATAAAATCATCATCATCAATGCAAATCAAACCAGCTATTAGGATAACTGACATACAACCATGCTGATCTCTAGGTATGGTGAAGGGTATGTGATGATTCAAACCCTACATGGGGCAAATGCTCTTACTGGGTGAGCTAGAGGTCGCCCCAGCCAGAATGTGTTAGTACATGTTCTGTATGTTGTTGAGTTGTGTACTTGCATTATAGTGTCCAACAATGTTCAAACCCAGAGAAATCTGTCATTTAATTCAAGGTAACGCTCTGTTGCATTTGATCGCCCCATAGGTCGTTAGTTGAAGTTCCTTCGTGATGTCTGTATACTCTCATGTGTTTGGGTGAAAACCAGCTGCAGGCCCTCTGAGTTCAGCCCCCCACCCCCGGTGCTTCATGTTAACATGTCATGCAGTTATATAACGTGTCATTATGTTTTAGTAATGTCGTTGTCATATTCAGGGCTGGCTCGCAGCTTTTAAGGCAAACTGGATAATCCTAATCCCTCTGTGTGTGGAGCCATTACATTATGCTGAGTGTTCATACAATCTTACTCTAAATTCACTCCATCCATCCTCTAAAGTATGCATTTATTTGCATGGGGTTGTCCAAGTATGTACAAAAACAAAACAATCTTGGGTTTAATATGCCACTTTGTATAGGATACTGAATACTCTCCCCAGGTGGTCAGGTTCAGATAGACTATCTATTCTATCATCCCTGGAACATTTGAAGAGTTTGATCCTTTCTTTTCTTTATTACTTAAGACATTTCTTACTGTACAGTCGTAGCCATAAATCTGCCTAAGTTCATACAAAACCAGCCTGTTCTCATTATGCATTCCTACATATACTGTATCACTGGAAAGTAAAGCACAGTAATCCCTATGTACTCCATGTATTTATTACTGTCAGCAGCACATTGACTGCTGCTATACAGTACAGGCCAAATGTTTGGACACACCTTCTCATTCAATGCTTTTCCTTTTTATTTTCATGACTATTTACATTGTAGATTCTCACTGAAGGCATCAAAACTATGAATGAACACATATGGAATTATGTACTTAACAAAAAAGTGTGAAATAACTGAAAACATATTTTAGATTCTTTAAAGTAGCCACCCTTTGCTTTTTTATTAATAAGGGAAATAATTCCACTAATGAACCCTGACAAAGCACACCTGTGAAGGTAAAACCATTTCAGGTGACTACCTCATGAAGCTCATTGAGAGAACACCAAGGGTTTGCAGAGTTATCAAAAAAAGCAAAGGGTGGCTACTTTGAAGAATCTAAAATCTAAGACATGTTTTCAGTTATTTCACACTTTTTTGTTAAGTACATAATTCCATATGTGTTCATTCATAGTTTTGATGCCTTCATTGAGAATCTACAATGTAAATAGTCATGAAAATAAAGAAACACATTGAATGAGAAGGTGTGTCCAAACTTTTGGCCTGTACTGTATAAGAGCTTGAAGATCCTCTTAGGGAGGAGATCGGGGGGGGGAGGTTTGACTCCTAAAACACAAGGGTTTGAAGCTGGGGAGCAGTGTTCATGTCCTGGAAGAAGTTAAGGAGAAAACACAAGACTTTCACCCAGGAAACAGGTGATCATGTCCTGAAGAAGTTAAGGAGAAAACACAAGACTTTCACCCAGGAAACAGGTGTTCATGTCCTGGAAGAAGTTAAGGAGAAAACACAAGACTTTCACCCAGGAAACAGGTGATCATGTCCTGAAGAAGTTAAGGAGAAAACACAAGACTTTCACCCAGGAAACAGGTGTTCATATCCTGGAGAAGTTAAGGAGAAAACACAAGACTTTCACCCAGGAAACAGGTGTTCTTTTGTCGGCTAAACTAAACTGTAAAGACGCTCAACTTCGTCACGTGTCCAGCCAGCGGACATCATTTCTTAGGATATCATACGAATGTTTGTGCATAAGTTTTTGCACGATATCATACAAACCCGTTCGTGAGAATGCGTTGTTTTAATAAGCCACGTTGTTGGGTTTACAGTTTTATTTCTCCATGTTAACATGAATGTTTTATTGTGTTGTGTTCACATGCTTTGATTCTGCCTCTCAGCGAGTCCTGCAGCAGGACGGACATCGTGTTATGTTTTATCAAGGGGTGTAAGCGAGCATCTGGAAAGTGTACCACCTATGGGGAGATTCTGAGGCTACCAAGCCACCACCTCCTGTTAGCATCCCCATTGACTCCCATTCATTTTGACGTCACTTTGACAGAGAATAACTTTACATCTGAAGCGTTTAAAGACTCCATTTGTCCGTTGTTTATTTCTAAGGAAACAGGATAATGTATAAAAGGCTCCATTACCTTGTAGCTCACGTTATGGCTCCGTAGCAGACGCTTTTATAAAAATAGGCTAACGATTGGGTCATAACCACGAGACTTTCTGTCACACAGAGGAATTACCGTATAGTACAGGAGAAGCTCACAGGCAATCAGGGGGACGTGGAGGCATCATACAGTCAAGGGAGAAGCCTGTAGAAAGTCCATGAAAGCTTTGTAACAAAATATTTCAGCAACGTTTTGATTGATAGGAAATACTTTGGTATGTGGCAAGTGAACTCATACAAAGTAACGCTGATCCACAAACAACTAGGATATTTTAAGAAATGTATATGTTGTTAAATAATGAAGTAGGGGTGACGAGGTATACCTATATTCACGGGGGATATACACAGGCAATGGGGAAAAACCCATCTCAGTGTCAAGATTGGGAATGATTGAGATTTCTCCTTGGCACATGAAGACTTCCAACTTTCAGACAGGTTGCTCACGTCACATCTACGTAACGCTCAGCTAGGGCTGGGCGATATGGACCAAAAGTCATATCCCGATATATTTTGGCTGAATATTGATATACGATATATATCCCGATATTTTTTCCGCAAAGTGAGAGCAGTTCAGTCAAAGTCAAAGCCAAATATGACATGTCACATGTAGTTTCATAGAAACCGGCTATTTCAGTGAACAGTTGCAAAATCAAATGAATAAATAATAAACAGGTTTCTTCACCTGGTTCAATGCTCAGCTGTTCAAATAACAATAAAATGTGAACATAAATACTGTATAACAACAGGAGTACCTTTTTTGAAATCAAAGCTCCATAAAGGTTTGTTTTAGTTTTTTCCAACGTTTTAAATTGTTAAATTTTTCTTCTACACATTTTCGGCGCTTATTTCTACGTCCCATATTTTCTGATATAGGGCTGGGCGATACAGAGAAAATCAGATATCATGATATATTCTTGACCAAATACCTCAATATCGATATTGCTGCGATATATTCTAGAGTTGACAGTTGGTGCTCTCACAAAATATCTTCACACTTAGATTTTAGATAAATAATCATTAATAATAGAACAGCTAGAACAGTCTGGTAAGTTCTGAAAAGTACATCACTTCACTGTAATGCAGCCTTTATAACCAGGAAAATACACTTATGTCATATCACCATATTACGATATCCAAAATCTAAGACGATATTTAGTCTCATATCACGATATCGATATAATATCGATTATATCGCCCAGCCCTACGCTCAGCCAGCATCGGGAAAGAGACTTCTAATATCCTTCACTGGTCTCCGTAGAAATATATGGCGTCACTGTGTCCATGTATTTTACTGTCTCTATATAAACTTTATTGCAGACACCGATCCATATAACACATAATACAATATACATAGTATAAAAAGATACAATAATACATAAAAATTGCATATTAACCTATAGGATATACAGGCTATTGCACCAATGCTGTCTTAACTTAGAAGTGTATCTATAACAGCTTTTCACAGGGCTGACTAGAGCTTCAATTATGTGGTTCTCTGACTTGTCCAGGCGACACATGAAACTAAACATCAGTTGTCTTAAGAGTGCATCACAGGTTGGCTCTCTAGTGGACACAAACAAATGACTGGCACTATGCCACCTAGGGACACGGAGCAGCAGCCTCAGTGCATCATTGTCTGCTACCTTGAGCCTCTGCATACTCTTTTTCTTATAGTTAGACCACAATTGAGCAGTATATAGCGGTTTGATGTAGGTTCTAAACAGAGAGCTCTTCACAGAGTCAGAGCACTGTCTCTGTGTTTTTATTCGTGACCATTAGCTGCAGCTGTGTTATCAGAGTGTGTTCGTGTTCGTCGCCCCCTGCAGGTTCCCGTGGCTCACTGCTTCGGTCCGGCCGGTCAGAAGAAACGCTTCTGCTGCGTCTGCAGGAAACACACGGAGGGAAACACGGCGCTGCGCTGCGAAGGTCAGACCATGTTCATCACTAGTGTAACCCTTGTGTGGTGTTCATATTTTTGTTACACAGCCAATGATGCCGGGTCTGGAGGACCCACCACATTATTAGGCTTTTAAAGCAATACAGCCATAGCAATTTATGTAAAAATACTTAGTAGATGTTTAATTTAGCTCAGTTAACAATGATATATACATCATTTATGGTTCATATTTGTCATTTAGCCCTGTGAGATCACATTTATGATCCTATCATATTTGTTTTTTGTGAGAAAATAAGGAAATTCAAATATAAACTAGAAAATACATTTCCTGTAGAAAATGCGTGGGAATGCTGAATAGCTGAATTACTAAAGCTAAACTGGACGAATAGCTTAAATCCGTAAGAAGAAGGTGAAGTAGTGAGAATAGTTGAAAAAGTGGAAATCGTTTTAATAAATATGAATTTCATTAAAAAGTTAAAAGCTGACGCTGAACTGAATCGTTGGCTTTAAAAGTTCAACGATGCCAAACGATGTTGAACATTGTGACTTCTGAATTTATTTATTAAGTATAGAAGACTTGCAAAAATGCTATGAGAAACATGTATTAAAATGCAGAAATGAAAACAAAATGTTAAAAAAAATGGATTGCACTGCACTGCTGAAAAACTTGGAATTTGAAATGTAAAAATGTCCGTTGGAAGCTGAACTGCATTACCCACTAAAAAGGTAAAAGAATAGAAATGTTTTGATTATTGGTTATTTCTTAGAACTTTATCAGAACAAGTGAAAGTGCTTGAAATGTAACAATATATAACTTTGTGTGGGAATAGCAGGTGCAGAAAGACAACATAGTTTCATAGCACCTATATTTAAATACACCCTGAACACCTCATATGTAATCGTTATGTGTAGGAGGGCTGGGTGTACCATGTGCAGTCGTTGAAAATAAGTTATTTTTGTATGTTCGTCACAGAAAATGAGCCAAGGCCAATGAGTTTGAGTTAGAATAAATAATAATTTTCCTTTTAGCAAACATTGAAAATGGGCTCCCACAGACCCCAAAACCACACAAGGGTTAATGACATCACACTTTATGTAAAACAGCACAGCAGAAGTTCATGGAAAGAATTAATAATTAAAAAATAACTGAATTGTTGGAAGCAAATTTATTAAGTTGCAGTTTGAAGAAGTGGTTTTATGAG
The DNA here is from genome assembly GCA_025617405.1 of Perca schrenkii. Lineage (NCBI taxonomy): Eukaryota > Metazoa > Chordata > Actinopteri > Perciformes > Percidae > Perca > Perca schrenkii. The sequence goes on from CM046796.1 coordinate 2,357,463, forward strand.
TATATTGAAATATAAAAGAAAGTATAGAAAGAAAGGATTAAAGCTGCCATTATAATAACTGAATGCACACATGAATAACTAAATTAATAAAATAATACAGAAAGAAATGTCAAACTAAAAGCCTTCATTATCATATAACTCACCTTCTACAACCACGTCCTTCATATATTTTGTCTCAGAGGATTTAAATATTAGCAGCAGGTTTAGGGAAATGTACATTTTGCATTTTTTGTCACATGTTCACAGTTTGCATATGATGATAATGTGCAGAACATTTGAATGGACACATGTTGAGAGATGTGAAAGAGTCAGAGCTGGAAGTGGAGAACAGAGAACAGAGCAATTCTTTCTCTCTCAGCCTTCAGAAACTTTCTCCTTTTATCATTTACATAAATAAAAGTGCAGCAGAGAAAGCAATCCCTCAATAATAATATAATATACCGAGAAATCATTCAGCCAACAGAGTTTCATCTGTAATGAAATGCTTAAACGGTAAAACTAGAGAAGAAGACCGTGAACTTCCTGTTGTGATCTTTGACCTCACATTCCTGACGTGACCCGCTGTGTGTTTGTGTGTGTCTTTGTGTATCTGTGTATGTGTGTGTGTGTGTGTGTGTCTTTGTGTATCTGTGTATGTGTGTGTGTGTGTGTGTGTGTCTGTCTGTCTGAGTTTGCGTTTGTTTCTGTGTGTGTGTGTGTGTGTTTGTGTTTGTTTCTGTGTGTGTGTGTGTGTGTGTTTGTGTTTGTTTCTGTGTGTGTGTGTGTGTGTGTGTCTGTCTGTCTGAGTTTGCGTTTGTTTCTGTGTGTGTGTGTTTGTGTTTGTTTCTGTGTGTGTGTGTGTCTTTGTGTATCTGTGTGTGTGTGTGTGTCGCTGTGTGTTTGTTTGTGTCTGTGTGTGTGTGTTTGTGTTGCTGTGTTTGTGTCTGTGTGTGTGTGTGTGTGTCTCTGTGTGTGTGTGCGTGTGTGTGTGTGCGTGTGTGTCTGTGTGTTTGCATTTGTTTCTGTGTGTGTGTGTGTGTGTGTGTGTGTGTGTGCGTGCGTGCGTGTGTCGTGTGTGTGTGTGTGTGTGTGTGTGTCTATCTGAGTTTGCGTTTGTTTCTGTGTGTGTGTGTGTGTGTGTTTGTGTTTGTTTCTGTGTGTGTGTGTGTGTGTCTGTCTGTCTGAGTTTGCGTTTGTTTCTGTGTGTGTGTCTTTGTGTATCTGTGTGTGTGTGTGTGTGTTTGTTTGTGTCTGTGTGTGTGTGTGTTTGTTTGTGTCTGTGTGTTTGTGTCGCTGTGTGCGTGCATGCGTGCATGCGTGCATGCGTGTGTGCATGCGTGTGTGTGTGCGTGTGTGTGTGCGTGTGCGTGTGCGTGTGCGTGTGTGTGTGTGTGTGTGTGTGTGTGTGTGTGTGTGCGTGTGCGTGTGTTTCAGTGTGTGAGCTGCATGTCCACGCTGACTGTGCCATCTTCAGCTGTGCAGACTGTCGCAGTTCTCACCTGGACGGGACTCTGCAGCCGGTGAGTTCTTAACACCAAATACCGATGTTATATTTAGTGTTTCTACTGGAACATGTTTACATGCTTTAATGTTAAAAAAAACTCGTCTATTTTTCTCTTACTGCCCATTGTTGCTGCACCTCTATTCCCCCTCTGTCTGAGATGCTCTGTTGGAGCGCCTGTCTCTTTAAGAAGCCCAGCCTGCTGTGATTGGTCAGCGTTTCCAGGTCTCCGAGTTAGATCCATGGATGTATGACCTGGACCGTAGAAACAGAACATATTTAGTCAATCATTGGTGAAAAATAAATTAAATACAAAATATTGATTCTGCGGAAAAATAAATGGATTTATAAAAATCACGAGTACAGTAGGTGAATCGCTCCCACCCCTAATAGTAATAGACCTCAGCAACCTCTCACATTTAGGGTCTACTTTCTGCCGCTGCAGGATACGTTTCACCACCACTGGAGGGAGGGAAACCTGCCATCAGCTGCGAGGTGTGATGTGTGCCGGCGTTCTTGCGGCTCGTCTGACGTCCTGGCCGGGATGAGGTGTGAGTGGTGCGGCCTCACGGTAAGAAGCGGCTGAAACCACAGCCAACCAGACCCAAAGTTCACTCAGTGTAACAGTAATTACATTATTTGCACATTTTGTTTAGGAATTTGCACAAATAAATAAAAATAGAATTTGGACTAATTATGCTGTAATCCTGTGGCCAAAGGTCTCATTTTCTCTGGGAACAGACTGGACATGTCTCGCTCACTTTTTAAAGTGTAACTTTGTTTTCAACCCGGCACCCACCAGACTCCATGTAAATAATCAGGACTTTTATCATCGTAAAACACGCTTCCTTCAAAGTGGACAGAAACTACATAAAACTATCTCGAAAGCCGTCTTGGTTCATCTTTCCACTGTTCCAACAATCACCACTCTGGTTTGGTTTAAATAAACCCTTAATTCACCCATTTACATGTGGAGATATGCTGGCTCTATACACTCAAAAAGTCCTGATTATTTACATGGAGTCTGGTGGAGATATGCTGGCTCTATACACGCTAAAAGTCCTGATTATTTACATGGAGTCTGGTGGAGATATGCTGGCTCTATACACGCTAAAAGTCCTGATTATTTACATGGAGTCTGGTGGAGATATGCTGGCTCTATACACGCTAAAAGTCCTGATTATTTACATGGAGTCTGGTGGAGATATGCTGGCTCTATACACGCTAAAAGTCCTGATTATTTACATGGAGTCTGGTGGAGATATGCTGGCTCTATACACGCTAAAAGTCCTGATTATTTACATGGAGTCTGGTGGAGATATGCTGGCTCTATACACGCTAAAAGTCCTGATTATTTACATGGAGTCTGGTGGAGTTGGATGGTGGTGATTTCGGGGCTGTTTCATGTTAAACTAAAAGGATCTCCCTCTTTAACTAAAAGGTCTATCTCTGTAGGGATCCATCCCATAATGTTGTCAGACACTTAGAATAATAATCTGAGTCTGTCAGAAGCAACAACAGAACTTTTAGTGACTCTAACTGATGCTGAACATCTGTCCTGTAGGGTTACATCACAGCTGCCTGTTACAGCGTTTTTGCTCAATACTGGACCAATTTCAAAGATTTCTGTTGACTGAAATTATAATTTTTATTTTATTTTTATTAATTCTTTAACCTGGCAATACAGCTTTAGTTTTTCTTGAAGGTTTTATTTTTTAATTTTTTTTATTTCAGTTTACTTACAATATTTTTCACTGCTTATTTTAGTTTTTTTTCGTTTACTCTAATAAGTGTGTTGTCGTCTGTGCAGAGCCACGCGGCGTGTTACCTCGGCGTACCGCCAGAGTGCACTCTGGGACGTCTGCGCAGCATGCTGCTGCATCCGGCCTGCGTCCGCCTCGACTCCAGAAACTTCAGCAAAATGCACTGCTATCGCATCACCGAGAGCTGCAGCCAAGAACTGGGTACACACACACACGCACAAAGAGACACACATACACACAGAGACACACACACACACACACACACACACACACACGCGCGCACACACGCACGCACAAAGAGACACACACACACACTAACACACTCTCACACACTAACAAACACACAGAGACACACACACACACACACACAGACAGACACACACACACAAGCATACAGACACACACACACATACACACACACACAAACACACAGACACACACAATCATACAAACCCACACACACACACAGACACACACACACACGCATACAGACACATACACATACACACACACACAAGCATACATACAGACACACAACACACACAGACACACACAAGCATACACACATTCACACACACACACACACACACACAGCATACAAACACACAAGCATACACACACACATACACACACACAAAAAGCATACACACACACAAGCATACATACAGACACACACAACACACACACACACAAGCATACATACACACAAACACACACACACAGACACACAGCATACACAAGCATACACACACACACACACACAAGCATACATACACACAAACACACACAGACAGACACACACACACAAGCATACAGACACACACACACACATACACACACACACACACACACAGACACACACACACACACGCATACAGACACATACACATACACACACACACAAGCATACATACAGACACACAACACACACAGACACACACAAGCATACACACATTCACACACACACACACACACAAGCATACAAACACACACAAGCATACACACACATACACACACACAAAAAGCATACACACACACAAGCATACATACAGACACACACAACACACACACACACAAGCATACATACACACAAACACACACACACACACAGACACACAGCATACACAAGCATACACACACACACACACAAGCATACATACACATAAACACACACAGACACACACACACACACACACACACACACAGACACACACACAGAGACCACATCCTCTGTGATGCTGTGTGTGAGGGAGAAACACTCGGCTCATTTCCTGACAGCTTCTCTCCGTCTTCATCTGAGATGTGAAAGTTTAGTTTAAGTGAATTTTTTTTTAATCCTGATATGAATAATGCTGTGTGTGTTTGTGAGACTCTTTTTAGACACACACGTTGAGTTTCGGTGCACACGCCCTGCAGAGAGCCCACAGCAGAGACCCTGCAGGTCCCAGCAGATTTAAAATGATGGTGCACGTCAGAAACAGAGTGCAAAGATACACCGATTAAATGTCAACTATTAAATGAATACTATTTAGATTATCTATTCATCAGTTTGAGTCATTTCTTAAGTAAAAACCGGTCAACTTGTGTGATGTCAGCGTGTTAAATGTGAATATTGTTCTAGTTTCTTCTCTCCTCTGGGACAGGAAACTGAAGATCTTTATTAACATTATTTAACTGTTATTGACAGTTATTCTAGGCTTATTATTGCATTTGCTAATGATATAATATACACCTTAATTAACTGTTTTTAATAGTTAGTAAGGGCTTATTATTGCATTAACTAATGGTAAAATAGACACCTTAGTTAACTGTGATTAACATTTAGTTAAGGCATCAACTCATGGTAAATAATGCATCAGTTAATACCTTAGTTAACATGAGCATTGTTAATGAAAAGTTTATTAGACAATTTATTTTAACCCTTAATGGTTATTTAATGCTTATTAATGCATTAACTAATGCTAATTAATGTACCCTTATTGTAAAGAGTTGCCCTTTTGAGTTGTGGCCAAACAAGACATTTGAGGACATCATCTTGGGCTTTTTGGGGAAACACTGATCCACATTTTTAGAGACCAAACTAACCCTAACCCAACAACTAACCCTAACCCAACAAATAACCCTAACCCAACTACTCATCCATTCATCCAGACAATAATCCACACTTTAATCACACCGTGAAGATAATCGGTAGTGCAGCACTAGTCAGAATAATCTTTTGCAAAAGTCTTACAAACAAAGTGAATTAAATAACTGTTAGAAATTACTAGGAGCAGGTATAATAAATATATATATATATATATATATATACATATATATATATATATATATATATATATATACATATATAAAAAAAAACTCAACTTACTCTGTTTTAACAAATTTGTGTGTGTGTGTTTATCTGTGTGTGTGTGTGACCAGGCAATAGAAAAAAATCTCAACTTACTCTGTTTTCACGAATTTAAGTTAATTATTTATTATTTAGTTAGTTGTTTAAGTACAGCTAGGATCTCAGAACTATATGCAAGTGTCCAATACATTGCGCTAGATGAACTGTATTTATCCTGAGGGATGTTGCAGAACAGAGTAGGAAAGCTGAAGAGATTCAACTTAAAACAATCCGAAAATTGTCACTCACACACACACACACACACACACACACACACACACAGCGTCAGTTGTTGGAGCAGTTTCATGTACCATCATGTTTCTGAGGTTATTGTTGCTTTAAATATTCCCAGAAATCTGTGTGACTCAGTGTTTCCCTCCACGTTTCTATCAGATAACTCTGATGATGTCGACTCGTCTACCGCTGCATCTAAAGACGCTCAGCCGGCTGCTGCAGAACCCGGTACGCACACACAAACACACACACACACACACACACACACACACACACACACACACACACACACACACAGGCTCACACACACACACACAAACAGGCTCACACACACACACACACACACATGCTACACACACACACACACACACACGCACACAACTTTATTTAAAATTTAGTAGGTATCTCAATGAAGATTATTTTTATTTAAAGGTGTGTGTGTGTGTGTGTGTGTGTGTGTGTGCTGTGCGTGCGCGTGTGTGTGCATCTGTTTGTGTGTGTGTGTATGTATGTGTCTACGTGTGTGTGTGTGTGTGTGTGTGTGTACACGTGTTTGTGTGTCTGTATGTATGTACGTGTGTGTGTGTGTGTGTGTGTGCGTGTGTGCGTGTGTGTGTGTGTCACAGGTAAACAGTTTGTGAAGGTGTTTGACGGAGATGATGCAGTCAAGCGTGGCTGCTTCCGATTGGTCTCCATCCATCGAGCCACGAGGAAAGAGGAAGTGGTGGTGAGGGATTCCCAAAAAACATTTCACACCATGGCTCATACAGTACAGGCCAAAAGTTTGGACACACCTTCTCATTCAATGCGTTTCCTTTTTATTTTCATGACTATTTACATTGTAGATTCTCACTGAAGGCATCAAAACTATGAATGAACACATATGGAATTATGTACTTAACAAAAAAGTGTGAAATAACTGAAAACATGTCTTATATTTTAGATTCTTCAAAGTAGCCACCCTTTGCTTTTTTATTAATAAGGGAAATAATTCCACTAATGAACCCTGACAAAGCACACCTGTGAAGGTAAAACCATTTCAGGTGACTACCTCATGAAGCTCATTGAGAGAACACCAAGGGTTTGCAGAGTTATCAAAAAAAGCAAAGGGTGGCTACTTTGAAGAATCTAAAATATAAGACATGTTTTCAGTTATTTCACACTTTCTTGTTAAGTACATAATTCCATATGTGTTCATTCATAGTTTTGATGCCTTCAGTGAGAATCTACAATGTAAATAGTCATGAAAATAAAAAGGAAACACATTGAATGAGAAGGTGTGTCCAAACTTTTGGCCTGAACTGTATGTGTTCACAGAAGGTTGTCAAACCAAGCCATGTTTATTGGAAACTTTAGGAATATATATCTGTTTTTCAACATCAGAGCAGGTAATTATAATTTTGTAAAAGCAGTTTTTTAACGTTTAAATGTCACAGCAGTAAATAGTATCAGGAAGGAACTTGTGTCGGTGGAACATTTGCATCCCGCAAAAGAAAACACCACATACAATATTAAATGAAGTTAACTGTTGACACAATCCAGTACCGTGAGCTATTTAAATCAGCTGATACATGGTTACACCTCATTGGCTCTTACCAGTGTATCTCTGTGTGTACTTCGTCCACAGCAATCCCACCAATCGGTCCCAAAACCTCCCAGTTAGAGAGGAAATGCCCTAAATATATTCTTTGTTAATCTCTACAATTATTCCCAAAAAAAGACCCAGGCAAACCTGCCTTGGTACACCTTCCAAATGTTCTTCAAAACTTGACATTGTCAGCGTGTAGCTTTAAAGTTTGTTGTTTAAGAACGGAGTTTGACAACGAAAACACACCGAGAAAGAGACAAATCCTGGAAATTAACTTCCGTTACTCCAGACTAAATACCACATAAGACAATTTGTTATTATAATGCTCTCAAATGCACGCGATCTACTTCCAGGATTGCTCTGTTTCCGCTGGAAATCCCACCAGATTTCACTCATTTCGTCCGGATGTGCGTCCCCTTCCTCTGTCTGTGTTGGGGTTCTAACCTCCGGCTGATTTGTGAGGACTATGGTTAACTGCTCCTCAGATCTCTGCAGGGTAAATCCAGACAGCTAGCTAGACTATCTGTCCAATCGGACTTTGCTGTTGCACGACTAAAACTACTTTTGAACGTACACATGTTCCACCAAAACCAGTTCCTTCCTGAGACTATTTAGCAGAGGCACCGTGGCTCCATCTGGAGCTTAGCCCCGCCCCCACGACGATTGTGATTGGTTTAAAGAAATGCCAATAAACCAGAGCACGTTGTTCTCCCATCCAGGAATGCTTTGTGGACTATAGGGGTGGGATCGGGCAGAATTTTTCTGTTCGAGCCCAGCCCGGCCCGACAACCCTTAAAATCTCATTTTTCTCATACTAATGACACATGTAGGCTACATGTGTTTGTGTGGAAAGCTTTTATTAAGCAGCTGTAAGGAAGGCATAAATAAATGTCAACAGATGAGCGCATCAGCACAGTGAGGTCATCAGCACAGTGAGCGCGCACACGGGGCAACAAGCTCACGTTAACACAGGCGCACACAAGAGGCCCAATCGTATAACTGAAATAAAATGAACATATGCCTAGACAACTATGTGGAAATACTTCCACACAGTAGACTTTCCTTCATTTTCGGTGCTTTTAAAATCTCCTGGAAACTTCTTTTTAACATCTTCCATCGTTGCGCTCTGAGCGCTCAATGCGCTGCAGCATGCAGTCTGCCTGATGTGCACGTGTTTCTGTTAGGTTAATATTTAAAATTTATTTTAATCACAAAAAACGAACATTTGCATCAAGTGAAACAGGCCCATTACATAATAAGCTGTTTAAAATTTTAAATGTCCAATGCCTTAGGCTACCGCACTGATGTGACCGCCCGAACCCGTCCATCATTTCTAAATATCTGTCCGAACCCGGCCCGGCCCGTCGGGTACCGTCGGGACCCGTCGGGACCCGTCGGGCTCGGGTCAGGTATCCCAGCCTTAGTGGACTAGCCAGACCTTCCTTCGCAGCGCTGTGGAGGAGGGTCTGGCTACGCGAGACTAGATCTCACGTAATAAGCCTCGGCCTCACGCTGCAATGTCGGTGTTGTCCTGCAGGAGGCAGCTCTGAGGGCCTTCTACCTCCCAGATGAACCCCTGGGCTACGAGCTGCAGGACGTCGGCGGCGTGCAGCGTCTCCATAGCGACGACATCCTCAACCGCAACGGCGGCCCCGACAACCGGAGCTCCCCGAAGGATGGAGGAGACGCCTGGCTGCTGAGGGCCAAACCCCGAGACGCTGAGGACATCAGGGTGTACGCCGGCTGGCCCAGGTCAGACAGACCACTGTTTAAATAAAACTTATTTTTCAACCTGGACCCAAGAGACGAAAACAAGCTGCGCTGTCACGTTAAACCGTCACTTAGCGTCCACTAAAAGTTGTGTTGTTGCCGCTGACAGACTATTAGTGTAATTGCTGGCTCTATACACGCTAAAAGTCCTGATTATTTACATGGAGTCTGGTGGAGTTTGGTGATGGTGATTTCGGGGCTGTTTCATGTTAAACTAAAAGGATCTTACTCTTTAACTAAAAGATCTATCTCTGTAGGGATCCTTTCCATAATGTTGTCAGACACTTAGAATAATAATCTGAGTCTGTCAGCGGCAAAAACACAACTTTTAGTGGACCAAACTGACGCTAAACATTTGTCGTACAGGGTAACATCGCAGCCCGGTTCACAGCTGCCAGTTACAGCGTTCTTGCTGAATACTGGACCAATTTCAAATATTTGTGTACACATCAGTCACTTAGACACTAATGCATCGGAAAATAGGGTTGAAAAATCCAGAAATTAGCCTTTTAATGGTCTCCCACATGCTGTGTGTGTGTTTTAGGTCGGGTGCAGCCTTTGTGTCCGTCTCCGTCTCTAAGAGCAGCACGGCAGCTTCGGTCCTCACCGAGGTCCTCAGTCTTCTCCACAGACAGGTAACTGTAACTCCGAGGAAATCATCCTCCAGGAACTACTTTTCACACTTTTAGTATTTTAAACAGAATAGAAGTGTACGAAATAAGATGCTTGTGTTGTTTTAGGAGGAAGACTCATCCGGTTTCAGTCTGCTGGAGGTCTGCATGAGCAGCAAGCAAGGTGAGCACTAACATCCCTGCCATACAAAACCGTTTTTACTTGCATTTTTTAGGTCCATATGTGTTTTTGTGTTATGTTGTGAATGTGAAAATGAACTGCTGCCTCCTCTGTCAGCTCTAGCCACTGGACAGAAATAAGCAGAGAAATCAGACCAATCAAAAAAGCTGGTCAGTCTGACATCATGCTGCCTGAGCTCATTACTATTCATGAGCTCGCCCAGTTGAGCTGGGTAAAGGATGCTGACAGCCAGGCTCTCATTGGCTAGCTGTTAGCCAGTCAGATTCAACCAGCTTAGCTTGTTGAATATTAATGAGAACTGGCACAAATCGAGCCGAGTCTTCCTGCAGGCTTTCTACACCACGCTAGAATGGCTTGAAACAAGGTAACCAAGGTGTTTTTTCCGCAAAAAATGTTACAGAGTCCATGGTTAGAACTTCAGACATTACCACAAAGTCATGAAATACGTGTGGCAGGGCACCTTTAAAGGAGAAACAGTTAACACCAATATGATAGACCAATAGTGACCCCTTTGCCTAATAGAGTGGCCAGCAGGGTTGCTGATTAATCAGGGATGCACCAAAACCAGGATTCGTCTTCAGATTCGGCTGAATTTTGGGCTTTTTGACGGGTTTGGGTTTCTGCCGAACCTTAGAATTTCTTCCCAGCGAACCGAACCCTACGCTTGCACTACGCGCGCTACGCTGCTCGCCGTTGATGGGAAGGTGTTTACGTAGGTGGAGGGTTCATTGCAGTAGGCTGTGAGGAAGTGGACATGGATCTTATGAGCAGTAGGCTGGGAGAAAGTGGACATGGATCTGGTTCAATGCAGTAGACTGTGAGGAAGTGGACATGGATCTGGTTCAATGCAGTAGACTGTGAGAAAGTGGACATGGATCTGGTTCAATGCAGCAGGCTGTGAGGAAGTGGACATGGATCTGGTTCAATGCTGTAGGCTGTGAGGAAGTGGACATGGATCTGGTTCAATGCAGTAGACTGTGAGGAAGTGGACATGGATCTGGTTCAATGCAGTAGACTGTGAGGAAGTGGACATGGATCTGGTTCAATGCAGTAGGCTGTGAGAAAGTGGACATGGATCTGGTTCAATGCAGTAGGCTGTGAGGAAGTGGACATGGAACTGGTTCAATGTAGTAGGCTGTGAGGAAGTGGACATGGATCTGGTTCAATGCAGTAGGCTGTGAGAAAGTGGACATGGATCTGGTTCAATGTAGTAGGCTGTGAGGAAGTGGACATGGATCTGGTTCAATGCAGTAGGCTGTGAGGAAGTGGACATGGATCTGGTGAGCAGAAAAAGTTGTTGTTTGGCAGAACTTTCAGTCAAAAGAAGGCCATTCAAGTACAACTACTAGTCTGGTGGTGGCGAGGACCCTAAACTATACACAACATGGCCGCTGTTAAAACATTTGGTATGAAACATCCGAAAGAATACGAGTTGTGCATGAAGGAATCTCAAGACAGCAGCCAGAATGCAGCAACTTCAGTTACGGCAAAGTAAGGACAGTCACTGCTAAAAACTGGGAGTAGGATTCAGGATTCGGTTTCGGATTTGGCAGAATCTTAACCAGTGGATTCGGTATTCAGCCGAACCCCAAAAATCTGGATTCG
>CM046796.1:2381604-2399104 GCA_025617405.1 Perca schrenkii
GTGTGTGTCTGTGTGTGTCTCTGTGTGTGTGTGTGTCTGTCTGTCTGTGTGTGTGTCTGTATGTGTGTGTCTGTCTGTGTGTGTGTGTGTGTGTGTGTGTGTGTGTGTGTGTGTGTGTGTCTGTCTTTGTGTGTGTTTGTGTGTGTGTCTCTGTGTGTTTCTGTGTGTGTGTGTGTGTGTGTGTGTGTGTGTGTGTGTGTGTTTGCAGGGCCAGGTGCAGAGCGGCCTGCGCTCAGGGATTCGTATTGCTCAAGGGAACTACATCAGGCTGACGCTGAGCAAGCCCATTCCTGTCCAGGTGGACGGAGAGCCGTGGATCCAACCTCCGGGACACATCATCATCTCTGCTGCCGGGCCAAAGGTCTGTCCCACAGGCTTCTTAACACTTAGTTAGTTAGTTAGTTAGTTAGTTAGTTAGTTAGTTAGTTAGGCTTCCTTTTGGTTTTACACCTTCGTATCATCCTTCTGTTATGCATCTTTCTTTCTGTCCTTTTTTTCGTCCCTTCTTAAGAGGTACAGTACAGGCCAAAAGTTTGGACACACCTTCTCATTCAATGCGTTTCCTTTTTATTTTCATGACTATTTACATTGTAGATTGTCACTGAAGGCATCAAAACTATGAATGAACACATATGGAATTATGTACTTAACAAAAAAGTGTGAAATAACTGAAAACATGTCTTATATTTTAGATTCTTCAAAGTAGCCACCCTTTGCTTTTTTTATTAATAAGGGAAATAATTCCACTAATGAACCCTGACAAAGCACACCTGTGAAGGTAAAACCATTTCAGGTGACTACCTCATGAAGCTCATTGAGAGAACACCAAGGGTTTGCAGAGTTATCAAAAAAAGCAAAGGGTGTCTACTTTGAAGAATCTAAAATATAAGACATGTTTTCAGTTATTTCACACTTTTTTGTTAAGTACATAATTCCATATGTGTTCATTCATAGTTTTGATGCCTTCAGTGAGAATCTACAATGTAAATAGTCTTAAAAATAAAAAGGAAACACATTGAATGAGAAGGTGTGTCCAAACTTTTGGCCTGAACTGTATATGTTCTCATTTGTGCCGCAACTAAAACATACTTTTTTGTACTTTGTACGTATTTCATGACTTTATGGTAATGTCTGAAGGTCTACCATGGACTCTGTAACCTTGGTTACCTTGTTTCAAGCCATTCTAGCGTGGTATAGAAAGCCTGCAGGAAGATTCGCAGTCACCTATTGGCTGCTGAACAACTGCCGCTGGTAGCCGCCTCACAGTCACCTATTGGCGGCTTAACAACTGCCGCTGGTAGCCGCCTCACAGTCACCTATTGGCGGCTAAACAAGTGCCGCTGGTAGCCGGCTCACAGTCACCTATTGGCGGCTAAACTGCCGCTGGTAGCCAGCTCACAGTCACCTATTGGCGGCTAAACAACTGCTGCTGGTAGCCGTCTCACAGTCACCTATTGACGGCTGAACAACTGCCGCTGGTAGCCGGCTCACAGTCACCTGTTGGCGGCTAAACAACTGCTGCTGGTAGCCATATCACAGTCATCTATTGGCAGCTTAACAACTGCTGCTGGTAGCCATATCACAGTCACCTGTTGGCAGCTAAACAACTGCTGCTGGTAGCCATATCACAGTCACCTATTGGCGGCTAAACAACTGCTGCTGGTAGCCATATCACAGTCATCTATTGGCAGCTAAACAACTGCTGCTGGTAGCCATATCACAGTCACCTGTTGGCGGCTGATTAACTGCCGCTGGTAGCCATATCACAGTCATCTATTGGCAGCTAAACAACTGCTGCTGGTAGCCATATCACAGCCACCTATTGGCAGCTAAACAACTGCTGCTGGTAGCCATATCACAGTCATCTATTGGCAGCTAAACCACTGCTGCTGGTAGCCATATCACAGTCACCTATTGGCAGCTAAACAACTGCTGCTGGTAGCCGTCTCACAGTCACCTATTGGCAGCTAAACAACTGCTGCTGGTAGCCATATCACAGTCACCTATTGGCAGCTAAACAACTGCTGCTGGTAGCCATATCACAGTCACCTGTTGGCGGCTGAACAACTGCTGCTGGTAGCCATATCACAGTCACCTATTGGCAGCTAAACAACTGCTGCTGGTAGCCATATCACAGTCACCTGTTGGCAGCTAAACAACTGCTGCTGGTAGCCATATCACAGTCACCTATTGGCGGCTAAACAACTGCTGCTGGTAGCCATATCACAGTCACCTATTGGCGGCTAAACAACTGCCGCTGGTAGCCGGCTCACAGTCACCTATTGGCGGCTAAACAACTGCCGCTGGTAGCCGGCTCACAGTCACCTATTGGCAGCTAAACAACTGCTGCTGGTAGCCATATCACAGTCACCTGTTGGCGGCTGAACAACTGCCGCTGGTAGCCATATCACAGTCATCTATTGGCAGCCAAACAACTGCTGCTGGTAGCCATATCACAGTCACCTATTGGCAGCTAAACAACTGCCGCTGGTAGCCATATCACAGTCACCTATTGGCAGCTAAACAACTGCTGCTGGTAGCCATATCACAGTCATCTATTGGCAGCTAAACAACTGCTGCTGGTAGCCATATCACAGTCACCTATTGGCAGCTAAACAACTGCTGCTGGTAGCCATATCACAGTCACCTATTGGCAGCTAAACAACTGCTGCTGGTAGCCATATCACAGTCACCTATTGGCAGCTAAACAACTGCTGCTGGTAGCCATATCACAGTCACCTATTGGCAGCTAAACAACTGCTGCTGGTAGCCATATCACAGTCACCTATTGGCAGCTAAACAACTGCTGCTGGTAGCCATATCACAGTCACCTATTGGCAGCTGAACAACTGCTGCTGGTAGCCGGCATCCCGGAGCTCTGTAGCGGCTAAATACAACCAGCAACTCTGCTTGGATTTTATCTTTCTATGGCACCATGTGTTCACGTTACAGCACTTTACTTAGTTTAAAATACTAATTTAGATATATAATGTTCTATTGGTGAAGTAGCTAGTGGTGCACGATATATTGGCCACCGATATAATATCGGCCGTTATGGTCATTTTTTTATGAAATATCGGTTCGATGTTATAAATATTATTTTTTTTCTTTTGAAAATCTGATGACAGTCATATTTTGCACACAAAGGTGCCCAATATCAGTAATTTCGGAAAATAAATCACAAAAGTAACAAAAAAAGAAAATGTTTTGGAAAATCGTTCTTCATTTGATTATCATAAAAATGTGTTTTCTATACAGTAGATATATCGGTATTGGCCATAACAGCAATTTTAATATCGGTTGTATGCTATCGGCCACAATTTTCACATCGGTGCATCACTAGAAGTAGCATTGGTCACTTTGACTACCCTGCCTGTAGTTTATCTGTTCTGTGTTTCTCTCAAAGGGGGGGGTAATCTTCACTTCAGAACTCAAACCTCCTATGGCGCCATTTTGATGCTACAAAGAGATCACCTCCCGTTAGCATCCCATTGACTCCCATTCATTTTTACGTCACTTTGACAGCGAATAACTTTACATCTGAAGCGTTTAAAGACTCTATTTGTCCGTTGTTTATTTCTAAAGAAACACGACAATGTATAAAAGGCTCCATTACCTTGTAGCTCACGTTATGGCTCCGTAGCAGACGCTTTTATAAAAATAGGCTAACGATTGGGTCATAACCACGAGACTTATGGTGCGTTCTTTTTGTCCACCGAAGTCGATTTACTAGTCATTTTTCGGAGTTACGAACCGGAAGTTGCAAAAAGAACGCCCCCGAGGTCGTATATATACGACTCGTCAAGTCGTCTGAACTCAGAGGACCCCGAGTTTGTTTCTCATTTTTCGACACAGATGTGACGTCACACTCGAGCTACTAGTCGCGATTACAAGACAAAAAGAACGCACATTTACTAGTACAGGAGAAGCTCACAGGCAGTTTGGACTTACATGAGCTGTTTAGGTTTAATTCCTAATGTTAACTAGCATGTTAGTGATCAGTAATTAGCCTGTGTCTATGTTATCTCCTTACATATACCTACTCTCTCCGTCTCTGTAAGATTGGGAATGATTGAGATTTCTCTCGGCACAGCTACCAGAAGACTTCACACTTTCAGACAGGTTGCTCACGTCACATCTACGTTGTCTCTCTCAGTTGGAGGCTGCGCAGTAACACTAGCGATCACCGGAAAAGTGACTTCTAATATCCTTCACTGGTCTCCTTCCAGAACAACAGGGTCTTGTGGTC
This sequence comes from Perca schrenkii, assembly GCA_025617405.1. Classification (NCBI taxonomy): domain Eukaryota; kingdom Metazoa; phylum Chordata; class Actinopteri; order Perciformes; family Percidae; genus Perca; species Perca schrenkii. Next base: position 2,385,854 of record CM046796.1, read on the forward strand.
CATTCTTATATACTGTCTATGGTTTCTCTGCTGTGTCTGTAGGTCAGGATGCTGAGGAAGTCCAAGCAGAAGCAGAAAAAGTCTGCCGCTGGCTCTAAGGATGGACGTTCAGAGAGTCCTTCCTCCAGAGGTGGAGGACACTGACCGACCCGCCAGCGTTCCTGCCTTTAACCTGCTCCCCCGCGGCACCTCGGTGGCCGGCTGTGGTTTCACTCGTACGGCTGACGGGCGGCAGAACCACTGGGAGACTGGGAGGTTTTAACGTTTACAGCCTGCACACGGTGGGAGGAAGACCTGCATCGCCTCACGTTTGGTCCAGTTGGAATCACATTTCCATCCTGCTGACCGAGCACTTATCACTTACAGATCTCACACGGTTAATGTTCAGCAACTAAAACGTACTTTTTTTGTACTTAAAACGCAAGAATATGAAATAATTCATAGATTTAAAATAGGAGTTTATTTGCTTAGGTTTAAAAAGTAGACAATTTCTCAGTGTGGATAAGCTTCGGAGTTGAACAAAACATAACAAAGTTTTTAACAGAAGTTGGTAAATTTCTGTGCAGATGTGACTGTATATGTACAGTAAGTAGCAGTAGACTCAGTCCAGTGTCAGTTGATTTATTGTAATAACTTTAGTTGTGAAAATAATGTGCAGCTATCGAGTGATTATGACCTCAGTGTTGGTCGCATTGTTAGAAAATATAAAGAAAATGAATACTGAAGCGCTCCTGACAGGCAGTCTCTTTAACCCTCGTGTTGTCTCCCCGTCAAACATGAAGAAAAACACTTTTGTTGTCCCTATCTCAAAGTTGTAGTCGCTTTTTAAAATGTTTTTTGTTTATAACGTTTTGGTCACTTTCTTCAACATTTTTGTCACTTTTTCTGACGTTTTTTTCACTTTTTCTGACGTTTTTGTCACTTTTTCAATGTTTTTGGTGCTTTTTCCGATGTTTTTGTGGCTTTTTTTTCATCTTTTTTGTTGCTTTTCCTAAAGTGATTTTTTTTTTACATTTCCCTTTAGTAACGTCGGTTTCAGACAACATTCACGTTGCCGTGAAGCTCTCCAAAGCTAACGAGCGCACAGAATCAAACGAGGGTGCTCTGAAACCACCGTGCAGCGTTGGTGTGTAACTGGAAATTTCACAGGAGTAGATAGAAGTCAGAAGTCTGCACTGTGGTAACGAGTGTTAACCTGAAGATAAACTGTAAAGCCTGAAGCTCAGTTTGTATTTCAGCAAATTGACAACACCAACTGCAAAATATATGTTAGTCAGTTAATTTTTGCCATAAATTATCATCTCTTTATGACAATAACTTTGCTGTTAGCTGTTTACATGACCCGAATCAAACTCAGAATACTGTCATATTCGGAATAATAGTGAAATAATAGTGTGCATATATTATTCTCAGGCTACATCTTCACCGCGACGTTTTGGTTTTTAAGCATTTGAGTTTTGAGCCAAAAGTGATCGCTGTTCAACAAGTGTTTTTATCCCTAAACCTGACTGTCCCGTTCTTCTTCATCTAAACCCAACTGTCCCATTCTTCTTTACCTAAACTAAACTGTCCCATTCTTGTCCAGCATGTCACATAAACGTACTTTTTATAAGCCCACCCACCATGTTTTCCTAAACTTAACTGCGTGACACCAATAGTCCCGACCCAGCACGTTTAGATAAAGCGAGTTTAGATCTGAGGTTAAAGGAGACTTTTAGCGTCAATAACAAACACCAAAGGCACCTGACCAAGCGTCCATATTTTACACGATGGAACTGAGAACGTGTTGGACTTGCTTGACTAATAGCAAAGACTTGACTCGACTTGCTTGCGACTTGAAGGTTAAGACTTGAGACTCTCTTGTGACTTGCACACGTGTGACTTAGTGCCATCTCTGCAGTGTGCCACTGAAATGGAGTCAGTAGGTTACTGAAACTAAAAGCTTGAAAACTAACTTGGTAGCTTGGCGTGCTGGTTGCAAAGCTAGCTTGCTAAAAACAAAACTCAATTCATTTCACGGGGGAAAAAAAAATCAAGGGTATAAACTCTGCTCAGATGTGGGAACAAAATGTGTCTCTGTGATCACAGGTTGCACCCGACATTAGCTAGAAAACTAGCGACATTACTAGCTAAACTAAGCCATTGATACGTCTCTGCCACCACCATCTTGGGACAGAGTTATGGCAATTGGTGGGAGCGTGCCTATGGTCCCACAGCCCTATGTTCCCACAGTTCCCACATTTCTAAGAATATATATATATATATATATATATATATATATATATATATATATATATATTAGTAATTTGAGGCAACAAATTAAGTAATTTCTCAAACCTTTTTGTGCCATTAATTACTTAATATGATGAAAACAACCTTGCCTTGTGCACAATAAGTACCATATTTGTGTAATATAATGTAGCCTTTTGTACAACATCTCATCTGTAATTCTAAAACACCAACGCTGTTATTGGTCGACAACAAAACATTACAGATTGCATGAGTTTATTTCGAAGATGAGCCTCAGCTGCCAGTTTATACACAAACAGCCTCTGACAGAAAGACAGAGGAGGATTTTAACATAAGAGCAACTTCGTCAACATTCCCAGAGACGCAGAGCGTAAAGAAACACAGATTTTAAAGGAACAGTTTCTGGACTAGACGAGGAATCTTTTATAAATGCTGAAGGTCTGCACTTTGGTTTTAATATTCTTATTTGAGATCTGCATTAACCGATTTGTTTTTATGTCTTTTGGTGCTAGAATAATATGTCATAGTTCTGTGTTGGAGTTGAGATTAAAGGATCCTGTTTTTATTCAAATCCTCAAACCGAACTTCATTCAAAATGTAGCTGATTTAAGGCAATTTATTAAAAATGATGAATGCAAGAACTGAACAACTACTTCACTACTTTTAAGTAGTGAAGAACGAGCGAGAAACGAGAGAACAGAAGAAGAGATCAAGGAAATGGCAGAGTTTGAGGTTAGCTTCGAACGCAACGATGACTGGCTCAATTTCGAAGGTCGCCCGTACCTATTTGAGCCTGAATACACGGACGAGGAGCTACAACTAATGGAGGAGAATCAGAGAGCTAGCTAGCTAGAAGCGCTAGCAGCAGATAGTAGAAGCCATCAGGCAAGTGCTATTTAAATAAACTCCTGGTGGTACTTTCTAATGCCTCGTATTATGAGTACAGAACGTATTTGTACTAGTGTAGAAGTTTGGTACCATTCTGGGCATTATTAGTGGGGTAATTTACGAGATACACCGTTGGTTCCATTAGCCCCTGCACTAAGCTATTCAGCAGATAGCGCTAACTCGCCCAATGTTCAACCAAGGGGAAAAAAGCTTCTGGGGGAATTGTTTGGCTCGAGGTCGTGGTGCAAAGGACCCTGGGGTGAAATTACTCCGAAACCATCCCTTTTAAGGAGAAATCACAAGACTTTCACCCAGGAAACAAGTGTTTTTGGTGTCTTTTGTCGGCTAAACTCAACTGTAATGGCATCTGAAAGGACGTCCCCTTACAGTGCTCTGTACCCAGCTCACGGTCTCCTTTTCTCGGCTGAATTTGAGTGTAAAGACAGCTCAACTAAACTGTCGTGTGATATTATGAATGAATATTGTAGGATATCATACAAATTGTTCTGCAAGTTTCCGTACGATAACATAGGAAGCAGTTCATGAGGGTTTCTGGCTTTGAATAAACACAGATCCAGACCTGAAACATTGGGTGGCATTGCAACTGTTGACTCGTTGTCAGAAGTCAGAGGAGTTTCCCTACAGTCGACACTGTGTGTACTGACGTGTAGTCGTGAGTAGTTTAAACTGTACACATAGGAGATACAGTCCCAGTGTTTTATCACATGCATGAAGTACTGTAGTTCTGAGTGTTGTGTATTTACAGCAGCGTTTTATCTCCTCTTCGTTCACACTAATGAGTCCGTGTGGCGCTGTCAAAGAACCACAGCTTCTGGTTTTATATGTTTTAGACACATTACTGAAAATACTTCATGTTCCTGCTCACCATTTTACAAATTATTCTACATTTTTACAAATTATATTTCTTCTAGGGAGTCTTGGGTTTCACTTTATTCCTATAAAAGTGAACTTGCTGCAGAGAGACATTTCGGGACGTTAACATTTTCAGTTTCAAAATCTCTTAATGCAGTTAAGAAGAAGCTTCAACATCTAAATTACTCTTCCAGCCAGTCCTCCAAAGTGTGTGTGTCTGTGTGTGTGTGGGTGTCTCTGTGTGTGTGTGTGTGTGTGTGTGTGTGTGTGTGTGTGTGTGTGTGTGTGTGTGTGTGTGTGTGTGTGTGTGTGTGTGTGTGTGTGTGTGTGTGTGTGTGTGTGTGTGTGTGTGTGTGTGTGTGTGTGTGTGTGTGTGTGTGTGTGTGTGTGTGGATGTCTGTGTGTGTGTGTGTTTGTGGACTGGTTTGGACAAAACATCATCCGATACAGCAGAATCTCAGATTTAACAGCTTTTAATTTGTCCCTGTGCACCCGAAACAGTAAACTTCAGAAAATCCTAAATGTATTTTTCTCTCTCAGTGTTTCTCGACATCCTTTCATCGATGCCATGAACTACTTCTCATTTGTTGTCGGCAGGCACTATAGGCGGATGCTAGGGGGGGCACTGGCGGTCCAAATGAGTAAAGAATACTCAACGATAATAGGAAAAAAAGGTTATAAAACAAAGGTCAGAAAAATGCAAAAATCGTCAAAGAAGTGTCAAATGACTGGGGAAAAATGTATGGTTTCATTGTTGTAATTGTTTATTAATACATTGAATTTATATAGCGCTTTTCAAAGACTCAAAGTCGCTTTACAGGGAAGGTAGATTACAAAAACAGAATAAAAACAAAACCAGATTCAGGCATGGATGAAAAGGGTTGAGGTGAGACTGGAAGATGGTGAGGGACTCAGAGATGAAGAGATGGGTCTTGAGGCGAGACTAGAAGATGGTGAGAGGGACTCAGAGGTGAAGAGATGGGTCTTGAGGCGAGACTGGAAGACGGTGAGAGGGACTCAGAGGTGCAGATGTCTTGGGCGAGGGAGTTCCAGAGCCTGGGCCAGAGCTGCCCTGGAGAATGCTGTCCCCAAAACTGCAGAGGTTGGACTTTTGGATGCAGAGGAGACCAGCTGAGGTGGATCTGAGGGACCATGAGGGTTGGTACAGGGGAGAGGAGACCAGCTGAGGGGATACAGGGGATAAAGATTGGTAGATGATGTTGATTTTTGTCAGCGAAAAAGTGGAAGAATGAGTTGCAGAGATCCGGAGTATAGAGGTAGGGAGGGTGTTGGTCCGAGGCTTGATGAGATTGTTCATTGTGGAGAAGAGGGTTCTGGGGTTTTGGCACGGGTCGGTGAGATTTGGCAGCAATGAGGGCGTCTTTGTAGGCAGTGAGGTGGAGTTTATAGGCTTCATGATGGACTGTGAGAGATGATTTCTTATTGAAGTATAAATCGAAGTATACATCAACCATAATAAAATAAAACCCGAGCAAAGCCTTTATTATAGGCTACACATTTTATATTGGCAATAATTACCTTAAAAAGATTTTTAAATCAAATAAAGTAGAACAGCCAAGTGTTAGAAATATTGGTTTAATAATTTTCTTTATTTGCACTGGCCTGAGCCCAATCAAATCCAGTTATCGTGTGTGTGTGTGTGTGTGTGTGTGTGTGTGTGTGTGTGTGTGTGTGTGTGTGTGTGTGTGTGTGTGTGTGTGTGTGTGTGTGTGTGTGTGTGTGCGTAAGCAGTTTGGCTGTAACATTAAAGTTAGTGGCTGTCAGGTAACCTTACTGCTAAAGCTGACATTGAAAATGCTAGTGGTTAGCCTGTTGGGTAGCATAACAGTAAACTGTTTTTAAAGTTGCTTAGCCAATATTAAGCAAAATAGTAATAATAACAATAATGGCAATACAATATCAAATAATAATAAAAATACATAAATAAATATACAAATCATCATAACTCTAAGAATGAATTAAATTATTTAAGTGTAAGATCAATAGATAAGTCTTGAGACCCCTCTTGAAGGATCCAAAACGATCACATGAACGCTGAAAGCAACTCATATCGTAGAATGCACGCATATTTTAAGAGGATTGTCTGCAGGGAATGTGTCTGACCAATCACAGTGGGTGTGGGCCGCCTGGGCCGATTTCTTTTGTCCCAGTCCAGCCCCGACTCTGCCCATATGTCAAGTCAAAGTCAAGAAAAATGACAAAACGGTGTTAAAAACTACAAAATAGTTGTCAAACATTGAGAGAGAAAAAACGCCCCCCAAAAAAGAGCTAAAAACGTACAGTACAGGCCAAAAGTTTGGACACACCTTCTCATTCAATGCGTTTCCTTTTTATTTTCATGACTATTTACATTGTAGATTCTCACTGAAGGCATCAAAACTATGAATGAACACATATGGAATTATGTACTTAACAAAAAAGTGTGAAATAACTGAAAACATGTCTTATATTTTAGATTCTTCAAAGTAGCCACCCTTTGCTTTTTTTTGATAACTCTGCAAACCCTTGGTGTTCTCTCAATGAGCTTCATGAGGTAGTCACCTGAAATGGTTTTACCTTCACAGGTGTGCTTTGTCAGGGTTCATTAGTGGAATTATTTCCCTTATTAATAAAAAAAAGCAAAGGGTGGCTACTTTGAGGAATCTAAAATATAAGACATGTTTTCAGTTATTTCACACTTTTTTGTTAAGTACATAATTCCATATGTGTTGATTCATAGTTTTGATGCCTTCAGTGAGAATCTACAATGTAAATAGTCATGAAAATAAAAAGTAAACACATTTGAATGAGAAGGTGTGTCCAAACTTTTGGCCTCTACTGTAAACGGAGACAAAAATGACAAATGTGGGAAATAAATGAAAAAATCTGAAACTTGCCTATATGGCATACCTGCCAACACTCCCGTTTTTCCCGGGTTCCTCCCGGGTTTTTCAGCCCTATGTTTAAAGATGTGCTTCAGCGTGCCTCGTAGCGTCAGACTCACCTGTCGTTGTTAAGCCCCGCCCCCTCTGCCGGCCGGCCAGTGTCAGTACCCGATCCGTGCAGCGCATGCGCAAAATGTTCATGCACGCGCTGTTGTACGTAGGGCTGCTACCTCTTTTCTTTAGTCCATTAGTCATTTTTTATGCTTATTCATGCTTAATTACTTATTTCCAAGAAACTTCTGAGCACATTTATGGTAAACACAAGATTTAAAGTGGTGCTTTTGCAGGATTAATTGTGGAGAAACTCAGTTTTACAGATGGTTAATTAACTACATTTATATTGTGCTTTTCTAGTCTTAACCACCTCTCAAAGAGCACAGCTCTGTCAATTAAATCAACTAATCCATTAGTCGACTAAATCCTAGAAGTGTTAGTCCACTAAGAAGTTCTTTAGTCCAGGACAGCCCTAGTTGTACGAGGATTTACGACACTGCACGACCTGTTCCACGTTTCCGGTCGACAGCCTCCACAGGCAAGCTAACGTTAGTTTTGCTAACAGCTAATTCGGCTGACCGCTAGGTGATTGTAGCGGTCAGCCGTTAGCCTCCACAGGCAAGCTAATGTTAGTTTAGCTAACAGCTAATTCGGCTGACCGCTAGGTGATTGTAGCAGGTCTGCCGTTAGCCTCCACAGGCAAGCTAACGTTAGTTTAGATAACAGCTAATTGGGCTAACCGCCAGCTGAAACAGCATGTAAACTTTAAAAAACCCTCAAAATAAAACTTGAAAATAAACGTTAACATATATAACAGCTGTTACGTCAGTTGTACTTTACTACTTGTGCTCATTTAAAATACAATCACTCAATACTTGTCTTTATTGTTGTTACTGTAAAGTCTTGTAGCCTGTTTCTCCCATTAAGTTTGACTTAACGTTATTTTAGACTGAATCTAGCAGCTAGCGGTTAGCAGAATTAGCTGTTAGCTAAACTAACGTTAGCTTCCCGGTGGAGGTTAGCCATAGGCTAAGGTGGAACAGATCAGGCAGTGTCGTAAAACAGTAATATCTTGCGCATGTGCAAAACAGATCGTGCAGACAGCCAGGTGCAGGTATGTGTAGTGCCTCATCCTCAGTGCTCTGATGTTCAACGTGTGTGTGTGTGTGTGTGTGAGTGTGTGTGTGTGTGTGTGTGTGTGTGTGTGTGCGTGCGTGCGTGCTATAACGTGCCTCCAGGTGGCGTCTAGATCTTTCTTTTGCTGTAACTTTTATTACCTGATGTTTTATTGAATAGATATATTGTATATTTTTGCAGACCGAAGCTGTTTTTGTTTAGTTTGAACTGTAAAGTTTTGACTGTAAATTGCACTAATTGTTTCACAGATGCTCTTAGATGTGACGTTCAGGTTACATTATGAATGTTGTAACAACTAAAGCTGAATATATATATATATAGTATATATACATATGTTTAAATGACTGATTCTTAAATGTGTTTAATCTGAATAAACTAAAGACCATCTAAGAAATAAACACATCGTGGTTTCTGTCAAATTTTTCTATAAAATGGGGATTTATCTTTAAAATAAACTTTACCAGTTGTGGAAATTAACGGGGTAACATTGAGACCAGGGACAGTTGTAACACCTTGAATTCCTCCAATCAGAAACAACCTAGAGTGATGACACTAGCTGTGCTCATGCTCAGTTAGTTTCCCTCCATTCTCCCAAATAGGGAGCCACGTTTGAAACTTCCTGACTGTGTTATCAACAAAAGGTTGTTTTTGAGGTAAAAAAAAAGAAATTACTTTTCTTTGTGATGTACTTTTTTGTATGCTGTTATATGAGATCAAATGTCTATGAATTCGTACAAGTATTATTAGAATCACTGTTTTGTAAGCTAAAAATAGCAATGGCGTAGTGAATGGAATAGGATGTTGTGAGTAAAAGTGAGCCAACAAAAGACAAAAAAACCACCTAATTACTTGCACTGAGACAAAAAATAGGTTGGACCACCTATCTACAGCCAGGGTAGACCGTGATATTTTCAGCAAACTGTTGAGTATTCCTTTAAGATATAAATGAAACATGGCTGGTGATAAAGTATCACCAGCCATGTTTTCTTCTCATTTGAGCTATAGCTAAAATGCTAGTTTGACACTTTACACGCTAAAAGTGATTATTTACATGGAGTCTGGTGGAGATATGCTGGCTCTATACACGCTAAAAGTGATTATTTACATGGAGTCTGGTGGAGATATGCTGGCTCTATACACGCTAAAAGTCCTGATTATTTACATGGAGTCTGGTGGAGATATGTGGCTCTATACACGCTAAAAGTCCTGATTATTTACATGGAGTCTGGTGGAGATATGCTGGCTCTATACACGCTAAAAGTCCTGATTATTTACATGGAGTCTGGTGGAGATATGCTGGCTCTATACACACTAAAAGTCCTGATTATTTACATGGAGTCTGGTGGAGATATGCTGGCTCTATACACGCTAAAAGTCCTGATTATTTACATGGAGTCTGGTGGAGATATGCTGGCTCTATACACGCTAAAAGTCCTGATTATTTACATGGAGTCTGGTGGAGATATGCTGGCTCTATACACGCTAAAAGTCCTGATTATTTACATGGAGTCTGGTAGGTTTGGTGATGTCGGCCTGGGAGCTGTGGTGCTGCTGTGTTTGACCAGCAGGGGGAGGGGGGGGGAGAAGTCATAATTTCAGCCTTCAACAAAGATGCTCTATAACAAAAAGATGATCCACTCTGCACTTCTCTCGGCTCAGCCACTGATGCACAGGGGTGGAAAGTAACTAAATACATTTACTCATTTCATTTCATTTATTTGTATAGCACAAGTAAACACAACAGAAGTTGACCACTGTGCTTCACATAACAAGAGTCAGGAAAGATAATAGAATAAAACATCCTTCAGACAGCAGAAAACATAAATAAAAATAAGAATTTAGAGAAATGCACGCTCCAAGAGATAACACTTTAGTTTGAGTTTAAACAACAACAACAGCGAAGGCACGGTCCCCTCTTGACTTAAGACGCCAGCGTGGGACAGATTATAGTTGCTGGTGGACCGTAGACACCTACCAGGTACATTCACATTTAACAGTTCGGATAAGTTAGCTGGTGCAAGACAATTTAAGGATTTAAAAACAAACAGCAGTATATTCATATCAACTCTGTAACGCACTGGCAGCCAGTTAAGAGACAATAAAATAGGAGTGATATGTTCATGTTTGCAAACCCCAGTCAGGAATCTGGCAGCTGCATTTTGGACCATTTGAAGCCTTGTAATAGAGAACTGGGGCAGTCCTGCATATGAGGAATTACAATAATCCAGACGGGATAGAACGAAAGCATGGATCACTTTTTAAAAGCTCTATTGGTGATAGGAAATGCTTAACTCTGGATAACAGCTTCAAATGATAAAAACTTGATTTCACCACTGTGTTTATGTGTTTATCTAGCTTTAAGGTGGAATCCAAAACCACTCCCAGACTCCTGACAGTAGGTTTTATATCACAGTACAGGTATGCAGTATTAAAAGTATTTTTTATATTTTCTCCTAGAACAGGGCAAAACACAATAGTCTCGGTTTTGCTTGCGTTTAAATTAGGGCTGCTCGACTAAAGAACTCCTTAGTGGACTAACACTTATAGGATTTTAGTCGACTAATGGATTAGTTGATTTAATCGACAGAGCTGTGCTCTTTGAGAGGTGGTTAAGACTAGAAAAGAACAATATAAATGTAGTTAATTAACCATCTGTAAAACTGAGTTTCTCCACAATTAATCCTGCAAAAGCACCACTTTAAATCTTGTGTTTACCATAAATGTGCTCAGAAGTTTCTTGGAAATGAGTAATTAAGCATGAATAAGCATAAAAAATGACAAATCGACTAAAGAAATCTTACTCAACTAAGACCAAAACGACTGATTAGTCGACTAATCGACTAAGAGGTGGCAGCCCTAGTTTAAATGTAAAAAATTAAAGGAAGTCCAGGATTTTATGTCGTTTAAACACGCAGATAGGGTTTCCAGGCCCGTTGTGTCAGTGCGCTTAAAAGGCAGATAGATTTGAGTATCATCTGCGTATAAATGGAAAGACACTCCTTGTTTCTTAAAGATTGATCCTAATGGTAGCATATATAAAGAAAACAAAGTAGGAGCCAAAATGGAGCCTTGTGGAACGCCATAGGTAAGTGGAGCTATACGGACGAAACAGAATCTCCAATAACAACTGAGAAGGGTTTTATTTGAAAGATAGGACTTAAACCAGTTAAGAGCATTTCCTCGGATGCCCACAAACTTTTCGAGGCGTGAAAGTAAAATCCTGTGGTCAACAGTGTCAAACGCTGAGCTCAGATCCAGGAGAATTAAAATGACAGAGTCCCCAGAATCAAGAGACAACAAAATATCATTTAAAACTCTCAATAAGGCAGATTCAGTGCTGTGATTAGTCCTAAAACCAGACTGGAATTTTTCTATGATACTATTCTCATCAAGGAAACTCTGTAACTGCAATAACACAGTTTTCTAAAGGATCTTAGATATAAAAGATACATTTGAGATGGGTCTAAAATTTGATGAGTTTTTGTCGCCTTTTTACACATTTTTTTTAAAGAAAATTTTCCACGATTTTTGTTGATTTTTTTTAAAAGTTTTTTGTTGCCTTTTGTCCGAAACAAATTTTGGACAATTTTATTGGGAGTGTTTTTCATGTTTTTTTTTTTCAATATTTTTGTCGCTTTTTTCAACCCATGCAGGGTTAGGGTTAACCCGGGACTTCCCGAGATAGTTGGAGATCTTAACGACAGATCTTAATGACACAAACACGAACAAACACACACAGTCATAAACACACACATACACACACACACACAGCCAGAGACCTACAGTCAGAGACACACACACACACACACACACACACTGTCAGAGACCTACAGTCAGAGACACACACACACACACACACACACACACACACACACACACAGCCAGAGACCTACAGTCAGAGACACACACACACACACACACACACACACACACACACACACACACACACACACACACACACACACAGTCAGAGACCTACAGTAGGAGACACACACACAAATACACACAGTCAGAGACACTAACACACACACAGAAAGCCAGAGACCTACAGTCAGACACACACACACACACACACACACACACACACACACACACACACACACACACACACACACACACACACACACACACACACACACACACAGTCAGGGATAATAAAAAAGCAACAACACAAATATAATCAATCACAAAAATACACTTTAGCCTTTTTCAGTCCAGTTGTACTTCGTGATGTTTGTGACTTCACTCACACTCGCCTCGTGTGATTAATTTTTTACTAAAATCACTTTAAAATTGTAAAATAGAGATTATTTTTAAAAGATATATTTTTTGTTTGGCCTCAGAGTGAGACGTCCTCCTCTTTCACCTCCTCTCTACACGTCACAGGGAATTTCCAGTGGGGAAGGAAATCTACTTTATGAACTGAGACACAACTTCACCTGCGCGACTTTTTGCGTCTCGTTGCGGGGATTAATTATCAATTTATTAACTCGGATTAAAATTATTTTTTCTTCAATAACTGTAATGACGCCGTAGTGTCGCGTCATGACGCTCACCAATTAAACCTGGCTGTTGTAAATGGATCCGCTGGTTTAGCACGAGCATGGCGAAATGAAGTGCAAAAGTCAGCTGAAGTGAAGTGGACCGAGGAGTGTCACTCATCCGACTGTTAACCTGACCAGCTAACCAGGTAAGCACACCTTCTCTTCTCGCTTTATATTATAGCTAACTAGGTGGCTGTATATTTGCATTCGTTACCACAACCCTCCCGTGACCTGTTACAGCAGTGGCAGCTTGCTTTGTTATGCTACTCACTTCCTTAAAGACAGGTAACGTTGAGAACGTCTCACCAAACCCAATGTTAAAAATGGCAACTTTTAGGTCTCTTTCTTGTCAGCAAAAACCACAAGGTCTTGGATCATCACTAAATATAGTGTGTGTGTATCTATGACAGCCACTGGTGAATTCGGCTTGTATATATATCCAACATGAAGTCCTTTTGTCAGTCGGAGATGGAATTTAAGAATTTATGACAGCTTCACTCGCTGGATTTCCAAGCGCAGTGCACACTTTATCGGCAGCGAAAGACAGTGTGAAAAAGCTGGAACTTTTATTTAAACTGAACTGTTATGTGGATGGTATACTAGCCGAAAACATGACTGTA
>CM046796.1:2411604-2414104 GCA_025617405.1 Perca schrenkii
CTCCCTACACACACACAGACACACTCCCTACACACACACACACACACACACACACACACACACACACACACACACACACACACTTCGCCTGTACAGTTAGGGAGATATTTAGGCTTTCTCCATTCTAATATTGGTTCCCATTCTTTAAAGTAGCCACCCTTTGCTTTTTTATTAATAAGGGAAATAATTCCACTAATGAACCCTGACAAAGCACACCTGTGAAGGTAAAACCATTTCAGGTGACTACCTCATGAAGCTCATTGAGAGAACACCAAGGGTTTGCAGAGTTATCAAAAAAAGCAAAGGGTGGCTACTTTGAAGAATCTAAAATATAAGACATGTTTTCAGTTATTTCACACTTTTTTGTTAAGTACATAATTCCATATGTGTTCATTCATAGTTTTGATGCCTTCAGTGAGAATCTACAATGTAAATAGTCATGAAAATAAAAAGGAAACACATTGAATGAGAAGGTGTGTCCAAACTTTTGGCCTGTACTGTATAATGTGTTTTTTTTGTTATTTCTCCCAGCGTGGTTTCAGGTTCAGGTACGGCTGTGAAGGTCCGTCCCACGGTGGTCTGCCAGGAGCCTCCAGCGAGAAGAACAGGAAGACCTACCCCGCCGTCAAGGTAAGGACACGTTCACACAACGCAAAACAAGAACCGGCAGTGTGGCCCGTTTGTGTTGAAAAACATTGAAAAAAGCATTAAAATTGGTGAATAAAAACGTGAGAAAAATGTCGGAAAAAAACTACATTTGTGTGTCCTGTTGTGTTCCTTAGTGGTCCCCTAATACTGTATCTGAAGTCTCTTTTATATAGACCTTAGTGGTCCCCTAATACTGTATCTGAAGTCTCTTTTATATAGACCTTAGTGGTCCCCTAATACTGTATCTGAAGTCTCTTTTATATAGACCTTAGTGGTCCCCTAATACTGTATCTGAAGTCTCTTTTATATAGAGCTTAGTGGTCCTCTAATACTGTATCTGAAGTCTCTTTATATAGACCTTAGTGGTCCCCTAATACTGTATCTGAAGTCTCTTTTATATAGACCTTAGTGGTCCCCTAATACTGTATCTGAAGTCTCTTTTATATAGACCTTAGTGGTCCTCTAATACTGTATCTGAAGTCTCTTTTATATAGACCTTAGTGGTCCCCTAATACTGTATCTGAAGTCTCTTTTATATAGACCTTAGTGGTCCCCTAATACTGTATCTGAAGTCTCTTTTATATAGACCTTAGTGGTCCCCTAATACTGTATCTGAAGTCTCTTTTATATAGACCTTAGTGGTCCCCCTAATACTGTATCTGAAGTCTCTTTTATATAGACCTTAGTGGTCCCCTAATACTGTATCTGAAGTCTCTTTTATATAGACCTTAGTGGTCCCCTAATACTGTATCTGAAGTCTCTTTTATATAGACCTTAGTGGTCCCCTAATACTGTATCTGAAGTCTCTTTTATATAGACCTTAGTGGTCCCCTAATACTGTATCTGAAGTCTCTTTTATATAGACCTTAGTGGTCCCCTAATACTGTATCTGAAGTCTCTTTTATATAGACCTTAGTGGTCCCTCTAATACTGTATCTGAAGTCTCTTTTATATAGACCTTAGTGGTCCTCTAATACTGTATCTGAAGTCTCTTTTATATAGACCTTAGTGGTCCCCTAATACTGTATCTGAAGTCTCTTTTATATAGACCTTAGTGGTCCTCTAATACTGTATCTGAAGTCTCTTTTATATAGACCTTAGTGGTCCCCTAATACTGTATCTGAAGTCTCTTTTATATAGACCTTAGTGGTCCCCTAATACTGTATCTGAAGTCTCTTTTATATAGACCTTAGTGGTCCCCTAATACTGTATCTGAAGTCTCTTTTATATAGACCTTAGTGGTCCCCTAACACTGTATCTGAAGTCTCTTTTATATAGACCTTAGTGGTCCCCTAATACTGTATCTGAAGTCTCTTTTATATAGACCTTAGTGGTCCTCTAATACTGTATCTGAAGTCTCTTTATATAGACCTTAGTGGTCCCCTAATACTGTATCTGAAGTCTCTTTTATATAGACCTTAGTGGTCCTCTAATACTGTATCTGAAGTCTCTTTTATATAGACCTTAGTGGTCCTCTAATACTGTATCTGAAGTCTCTTTTATATAGACCTTAGTGGTCCTCTAATACTGTATCTGAAGTCTCTTTTATATAGACCTTAGTGGTCCCCTAATACTGTATCTGAAGTCTCTTTTATATAGACCTTAGTGGTCCCCTAATACTGTATCTGAAGTCTCTTTTATATAGACCTTAGTGGTCCTCTAATACTGTATCTGAAGTCTCTTTTATATAGACCTTAGTGGTCCCCTAATACTGTATCTGAAGTCTCTTTTATATAGACCTTAGTGGTCCCCTAATACTGTATCTGAAGTCTCTTTTATATAGACCTTAGTGGTCCTCTAATACTGTATCTGAAGTCTCTTTTATATAGACCTTAGTGGTCCCCTAATACTG
>CM046796.1:2456765-2474265 GCA_025617405.1 Perca schrenkii
CTACAACCAATCATCGACATTTTAGTCGACCAAACTGTAAGAAAGAGGACTATATGAGACGTGCAATAATACAGTCAAAAGATATTCGACATTTTCGACGAAAAAAGCATTTTTTTTGTGTGAAAGCATCAACCTCAAAATATCGCCGCAGTATCAACATCTAAGAATTTGGTCAAACATATATATAATACATTTGATGTTTTTTCCATTTCCAGCTCTAATCTAAAGTATCGTGGATGCAAGAAGAAAGTCTCCTAAATGTACAGTACAGGCCAAAAGTTTGGACACACCTTCTCATTCAATGTGTTTCCTTTTTATTTTCATGACTATTTACATTGTAGATTCTCACTGAAGGCATCAAAACTATGAATGAACACATATGGAATTATGTACTTAACAAAAAAGTGTGAAATAACTGAAAACATGTCTTATATTTTAGATTCTTCAAAGTAGCCACCCTTTGCTTTTTTTTGATAACTCTACAAACCCTTGGTGTTCTCTCAATGAGCTTCATGAGGTAGTCACCTGAAATGGTTTTACCTTCACAGGTGTGCTTTGTCAGGGTTCATTAGTGGAATTATTTCCCTTATTAATAAAAAAAAGCAAAGGGTGGCTACTTTGAAAGAATCTAAAATATAAGACATGTTTTCAGTTATTTCACACTTTTTTGTTAAGTACATAATTCCATATGTGTTCATTCATAGTTTTGATGCGTTCAGTGAGAATCTACAATGTAAATAGTCATGAAAATAAAAAGGAAACGCATTGAATGAGAAGGTGTGTCCAAACTTTTGGCCTGTACTGTATATATAATACATTTGATGTTTTTTCCATTTCTAATCTAAAGAATCGTGGATGCAAGAAGAAAGTCTCCTAAATGTAGATCACGCACACACACACACACACACACACACCTCTTCCTCCTCCTCTTCCTCCCCCTCTTCTTCTTCTTCTACTTCTTCTTCCTCCTCCCGGCCGGAGACTCGGTGGCCAGGTGTTCATTTAACGCCTAACGGCAGCTCGGTAAGGACGCCCCTGAGCCCGCTTCACGCAGCCGCCAGCCGAGCGAAAGACTGCGCTCTGCCAAAAACTCCCTTCTCCCCCATAAACCCTCCCTCCATCCGTCCATCCCTCCCTCCATCCTCTCCTTCCCTCTCTCTATTGTCTCAACTCTGCGTACGTTAACCTCTCGCGGTGATAAACCGCGCAGACGTCCGGCAGCTGGACACTAAAGGCTCCTTTACAGCCTTGGTACGGCAAGCCGGATGGCTCATATCTGCTTTACAAACACCGGCAGCTTTTTATGGCTTCAAACCGAAACCTGGAAGGGCAATTTTTAACCAGACTGACCGCCACAGCGAAACCCGTAAAAATTCACCCACCCTGTGAGGTCCGAGTGCATTTTCTCCATGAATTCATATCTTCCTAAATCCATCTTTTAGAGCAGTGTTGCTCAAATGGGGGTCCGTGTCCCCCTTAGGGGTACTTTAGAGGACTGCAGGGGGTACGGGACACTGTATGCAAAATGTTTTACAGTTACAAGGCTGTTGTACTAGACCATTATTCCTCTTCGTATAGATTTAATATGGCATTTTTTCAAAGTTTTTGTCACTTGTCACTTAAAAAAAAACCAAATTCAGCTTCTCTAAAGAGCCAGACATCCCATCCAGAGACATACATGTGGAGTTTATTCACATGCTTTTATTTCAGAGAAAAAGTCATATATCTTTGACTGTATTACTGCATGACTCATCTGCTCTTCTCACTCACAGCTTGGTCGACATAAAGACCCCAACAAAGTTGGATAACGTCGGCAAAAGTTGCAAAAACATTGGGAATAAAAGTGCCAAAAGCGACAAAAAAATCAGAAAAAGCAACAAAAACTAGGTGGGCCAAAATTCATTATGAACCTTAAATTCTTATGACGGCCGGATCCAACTCTGCCAGGGGCCGGATTTGGCCCTCGGGCCTCGAGTTTGACACATGATGATTAAAAAAAGGTTAGTTACAGGAACAGGAAAGAGTCTTTTCACCTATAGATATACATACCACAAAGATTGAATGTCCCTGTGAACAAATACAACAGATTAAAAACACCATTTAAATGAAAATATAGTTACCGTACATATCTATTTAGAGAGCCAAAGGAGACAGTGAGACGCCATAGGTCTCATATAGGTAGGTCAGCTGGCTCCCTGTTGAGTTTCGTGTTACTATGTCAAGACTGATCATGATCTATGAAATATTGTTTGGTAGTGTCCCAATTTTTTTGCCGTGTCTTATAACTAAGGTAAAGGACACACACAATATTTACATGCATGGCAGCATATCTGACCTATTGTCCTTATAGATTTAAGACAGTGTTAGGGAAAGGAACTGTTGCCTACATGAGGGTGCAGTTCAATGGAACAAGTTAGATCGGCAAATTAAAGTAATTTCCACACTGAACTCTTTCAAAAAGACAGTCAAGGCCTGGTTACTAGATACAGAACAAAAGGCAAATTACCGTTTATATTTTTATTTATTTAAGGAAAATGTTTTCATGTCGTGTCGATTTTCATCACACACTCTGTACTCGGTGTCTCGTCTTGTCCTGATGTGTTGAGGACCACGATGGAAACAAGTCCTGGACTTTATTGTGTTTTTTAATCCTCGATTGTATTAGATGTCTTTTCACGTTTGTGGCATTTTTTTTTTTTTATACAATTAAATCAAATCAAATCAAAAGACGCAGGTAACTTCCTCCAGATGTGGATGAATATCAGAGGGCTTACAGGGGTTGTTGTTTGATTTAATTTGATTTATTGGTTTATTTGGAAGGGGACGGTGCAATTTCACAAAACACATGAACAAACATGGTTTAAAAAAAGCCATAATTAGCCAAAAGGCTATTTTTCATCTGTAGTCCCCTGGCCAAGACGTAAAAGAAGCAATAAAATACAAACATGAAAAAACATTAACAAGTCTATGGCGAATTGATAACTACAATATAAACAGCACTGTAAAATACCTAAGGTACACAGTACCTGTTACAATATTAAAAAGTTCAAAAAGCTACGATATATAAAATATATAATACAGCGCGATAGGCTCTGCTTTTAATGTTGGCAGTATGGCTGTCCTCGACTAAAGAAATCCTTAGTCGACTAACACTTATAGGATTTTGTCGACTAATCGATGAGTTGATGGCAGCCCCAGTTTGCAGACATAATTTTTAATGAGCCAAATTTTCAAATTTTTTGTGAAGGCCTTGTAAGTTGTGAGCTGTTCAACCTCCTCAGGTTGTGTTGCGGGACGTCCTGCTCTGTTTTTCCTCTCCCAGCATGCACTGCGTTCCCTCTTCCGGGCTTTACAGCGCGGCTTAGCGTTTTGTACGTGGAGCGTCTTCCTAATCCTCTTAGTCGATTAGTCGACTAATCCATCGTTTTGGTCTTAGTCGACTAAGATTTCTTTAGTCCATTAGTCATTTTTTATGCTTATTCATGCTTAATTACTTATTTCCAAGAAACTTCTGAGCACATTTATGGTAAACACAAGATTTAAAGTGGTGCTTTTTGCAGGATTAATTGTGGAGAAACTCAGTTTTACAGATGGTTAATTAACTACATTTATATTGTGCTTTTCTAGTCTTAACCACCTCTCAAAGAGCACAGCTCTGTCAATTAAATCAACTAATCCATTAGTCGACTAAATCCTATAAGTGTTAGTCCACTAAGAAGATCTTTAGTCCAGGACAGCACTACTAATCACACCTGTCAAAACCCCCGGAACCTGAATGCTCCTATCAAAAACCTCGGCTCCATCCTCCATCCTCCATCCTCCATCCTCTATCCTCTATCCTATCCTCTATCCTCTATCCTCTATCCTATCCTCTATCCTCTATCCTCTATCCTATCCTCTATCCTCTATCCTCTATCCTCTATCCTATCCTCTATCCTCTATCCTATCCTCTATCCTCTATCCTCTATCCTATCCTCTATCCTCTATCCTCTATCCTCCATCCTCTATCCTCTATCCTCTATCCCCTATCCTCTATCCTCTATCCCCTATCCTCTATCCTCTATCCTCTATCCTCCTATCCTCTATCCTCTATCCTCTATCCTCTATCCCTATCCTCTATCCTCTATCCTCTATCCTCTATCCTCTATCCTCTATCCTCCATCCTCTATCCTCTATCCTCTATCCCCTATCCTCCATCCTCCATCCTCTATCCTCTATCCTCTATCCCCTATCCTCCATCCTCCATCCTCCATCCTCCATCCTCCATCCTCTACCCCCTATCCTCTATCCTCTATCCTCCATCCTCCATCCTCTATCCTCTATCCTCCATCCTCTATCCTCTATCCTCTATCCTCTATCCTCCATCCTCTATCCTCTATCTCTCTATCCTCCATCCTCCATCCTCTATCCTCCCTATCCTCCATCCTCTATCCCTATCCTCTATCTCTATCCTCCATCCTCCATCCTCTCATCCTCTATCCCTCTATCCTCCATCCTCTATCCCTATCCTCTATCCTATCTCTCCATCTCTCCATCCTCCATCTCTCTATCCCCTATCATCTCTATCCCTCTATCCTCTATCCTATCCTCCATCCTCCATCCTCCATCCTCTATCCCCTATCCTCTATCCTCTATCCTATCCTCCATCCTCCATCCTCTATCCCCTATCCCCTATCCCCTATCCTCTATCCTCTATCCTCCATCCTCCATCCTCTATCCCCTATCCTCTATCCTCTATCCTATCCTCTATCCTCTCCTCCATCCTCCATCCTCCATCCTCCATCCTCTATCCCCTATCCTCTATCCCCTATCCTCTATCCTCTATCCATCCTCCATCCTCTATCCCCTATCCTCTATCCTCTATCCCCTATCCTCTATCCTCTATCCCCTCCTCCCCACTGCAGCTTTAATTAGCTCATCCAGGCCGCCACTAGAGGATGCTGGGAAGAAAAAAGAAAGGATAGTGAGTGAAGGAGACAAAGACAAAGTGAGCGTTGGAGCTCAGCGTTCCTCAGGAGGCTCCAGGTCCGTTAAAATTGAGCCGAGCCGGGGGCGCCGGGCCACCTAGATCGGAGAGCAGGTGTGTGTGTGTGTGTGTGTGTGTGTGTGTGTGTGTGTGTGTGTGTGTGTGTGTGTGTGTGAGAAGCATTGATCCATCGATCTGCTGTGGCTGTTTTAGCCGTCAGTCATTAATTAATGCACTCACACTGTTAGCTCTCTCCACCTGTCAGTCACACACACACACACACAGAGACACACACACACACACACACACACACACACAGAGACACACACACACACACAGAGACACACACACACACACACACACACACACACACACACACACACACACACACACACACACACACACACACACACACACACACACACACACACACACAGAGACACACACACAGAGACACACACACACACACACACACAGAGAGAGAGAGACACACACACACACACACACACACAGAGAGACACACACACACACACACACACAGACACACACACACACACACACACACACACACACACACACAGAGACACACACAGAGAGACACACACACACACACACACAGAGACACACACAGAGAGACACACACACACAGAGAGAGAGACACACACACAGAGACACACACAGTCACATACACACACACAGAGACACACACACACACACACACACACAGAGACACACACAGAGACACACACACACACACACGGAGACACACGGAGACACACACACAGAGACACACACACGGAGAGACACACACACACAGAGACACACACACGGAGAGACACACACACACAGAGACACACACACACACACACACACACACACACACACACACAGAGACACACGGAGACACACACACACACACACGGAGAGACACACACAGAGAGACACACACACACACGGAGAGACACACACACACACACACACACACACAAACACACACACGGAGAGACACACACACACACACACACACATGGAGACACATGCACACACACAAACACACACAAACACACACACACACACACACACACACAGAGACACATACACATACACACACACACGCACACACATAAATACAGTATCTGTATAAGTACTGTGATGCAGCCTTTAAAACCAGGAAAAGACACTTATGCCATATCACGATATCCACAATCTAAGACGATATCTAGACTCGTATCACGATATCGATATAATATGGATATGTTGCCCAGCTCTGTGTGTGCAGGGAGCCCTAATAAGCCTCTTCCTCCATCTCTTGACATCTGTCATCTAAACGCAGTAAAGTCACCCCCGTCGTTACTCCGCGTTCATGCCGAGCAAAAGAAAATCAAACCCTGTAATTACACCGGTGTGTTACGAGTAACAAACTTTGGTTGAAAACATAATTATATCATCAGAGTCCCTATTTTGTTTTTAATCTCAACTTGTGAACACAAACTTGGGGATTTCCATAAAGAGCGTTTTGGAAAGGAAAGGAACGCAGTGACCCTCCAGCTGTTTCTCGGGGGACTTTAGTGAGCCGGTATGCAGATGAGGTCCGGCCCTTAGGGGGGGGTGGGCTCTTGGTTTTTCCACCCACTGCCTCACATGCAGGTTGGGTGACCTGCAGCTCTGCAGCTGGCTGAGGCATCTGTCAGGAACAACATCTACCTGAGCCCACCTCACGATCACACTCGGAAGATTTCTAGTTCAGAGAGTGTAAGAAAAGTTTATTTATAGAGCGCTTTTCACAGATACTTTCACTGGTAAATCGAATGCAGTATAGAGGTGGAAGAATAATGTCTTTGTCATGTATCGTGCATTATGCATTTTTGTTTTGTGATGCTTGTTTGTTTTGTTTATGTCACTACTATGTGTACCTTTTAATGTAATGTAGTGAATGAGCGCTGTATGACTGCTGGTTGTCTTTGTTAGTCTTATGTTACCTGCCTAGGGACTGCAGATGGAAAGTAGTTAGTTTGACTAATTCTGGCATATTTACATGGTGTTTTTATACAACTATGTTCATAAATATGCATGGTCCCTGTCAAAGAAATCAATAAATAAATAAATAAAAATCACAAAGTGCTCCTATTAACCTGGCGCGGTGCCCTAGGTGTCAGCAGCTACTAACCTCTTTCTACATGTCACTGTCCTCCTAACTTACTCGTTTGTTTCCTTTATTTGCTGATTTGTTTTCTGACTTCGCTCTCCAAGAGCTATATGTATGTATGTATGTGCGTGCGTGCGTACATATGCAGGTGTGTGTGTATGCATATATGTCTAGTAATTGACTCTTTCATTTACTTAATTTTATTTCTTATTATTCACCCTTTTTTTTGCTTGTTCTTAGTATTTTATTTTATTTTTATTTATTTTACTTTTTTTTATATATATATATATATATTTCTGTGTCTAACTGGCCATGGGGGGGGATTTTGGATAAAACCACGAAAGGACATCTAATTGGAGGAACTGTTCATTCTGAAAACACTAAAATGGAGACTTATGTTGTACTGTTTGTACGCTGTATCCAATAAAATATATGGAGAGAAAAAAAATCACAAAGTGCTTCACAAGGTACAACCACATTGAAATACATTGGATGAAGATAAAACATTTAAAAAGTCAAAGATAAATTAAACCCAGTCAACTAAAAAGCTTGTTTAAATAACAGTGTATTGAGTTGCCTTTTAAAAGAATCAACAGAATCAGCCACACGGAGGAGCAAGGGCAGAGACTTTTCTACTTCTCGAAATATTCTCGTCTGTACTATATTTATATTTATATGACTTGCTGTGGAGATTTGTAGCTTTTTACTTTCAATTCTTTCCTGCTTTTCTTCTGTCAGTTAAAGCGCCCATATTCTGCTCATTTTCAGGTTCATAATTGTATTTTAAGGTTGTATCAGAATAGGTTTACATGGTTTTATTATCAAAAAACACCATATTTTTGTTCCACTGCACATTGCTGCAGCTCCTCTTTTCACCCTGTGTTCAGGTCTCTGTTTTAGCTACAGACTGAGACATCTCTTCTTCTGTAACATCTTTGTTGTCAGTCTCACATGGCAGCCCTGAACAGAGTTTTAATGTAACCCTACAGGACAGATGTTCATCATCAGTCAGCGTCCATTAAAAGTTCAGATTATTATTCTAAGTGTGTGACAACATTATGGGATGGATCCCTACAGAGATAGACCTTTTAGTTAAAGAGTAAGATCCTTTTAGTTTAACATGAAACAGCCCCGAAATCACCATCACCAAACTCCACCAGACTCCATGTAAATAATCAGGACTTTTAGCGTGTATAGAGCCAGCATATCTCCACCAGACTCCATGTAAATAATCAGGACTTTTAGCGTGTATAGAGCCAGCATATCTCCACCAGACTCCATGTAAATAATCAGGACTTTTAGCGTGTATAGAGCCAGCATATCTCCACCAGACTCCATGTAAATAATCAGGACTTTTAGTGTGTATAGAGCCAGCATATCTCCACCAGACTCCATGTAAATAATCAGGACTTTTAGCGTGTATAGATCCAGTATATCTCCACCAGACTCCATGTAAATAATCAGGACTTTTAGCGTGTATAGAGCCAGCATATCTCCACCAGACTCCATGTAAATAATCAGGACTTTTAGCGTGTATAGAGCCAGCATATCTCCACCAGACTCCATGTAAATAATCAGGACTTTTAGCGTGTATAGAGCCAGCATATCTCCACATATAAATGGGTGAATTAAGGGTTTATTTCAACCAAACCAGAGTGGTGATTGTTGGAACAGTGGAAACATGAACCAAGACGGCTTTTTGATAGTTTAATTTAGTTTCTGTCCACTTTGAACGAAGTGTGTTTTACGATGATAAAAGTCCTGATTATTTACATGGAGTCTGGTGGGTGAAACACAAAGATATACTCTACTGGCAAAGCTGTGTATCCTTTAAAGAGGCCTTCTGGCTAAATGATCCCATCCCTTAGGTGGTGTCGGTGATGTCCCTGTGTCGGTAGTTTTCGGAGACTGCCGGCGTGGTTTTGGTTGTGTTCTTGGTGTTGGTGATGTCGCTGCGTCTGTAACCGATGGAAACGGGAAGCTGCAGCGCTTGACTCATCTGATGATGTGTCGCTGATCCTCAGAGGTCTGCAGCTTCCATCGGCTTTATGATCCATGATGTGCTGCTTCCGCTCGCTGATAGAGAGACATGTGTTTTCTATTTAAAGAGAGAGAGAGAGGGAGGGGGGGATGGAGGGTGAGAGACAGAGAAGAGAGGAGAGAGAGACAGAGAGGAGAGAGAGAGAGACAGAGAAGGGAGAGAGAGACAGAGAGGAGAGAGAAGAGAGAGAGACAGAGAGGAGAGGAGAGAGAGAGAGACAGAGACAGAGAGGAGAGAGAGAGACAGAGAGGAGAGAGAGGGAGAGAGGAGAGAGACAGATAGGAGAGAGAGAGACAGAGAAGAGAGAGAGAGACAGAGAAGAGAGAGAGAGAGACAGAGAGGAGAGAGAGAGAGAGAGAGAGGAGAGAGAGAGACAGAGAGGAGAGAGACAGAGAGGAGAGAGAGAGACAGAGAAGAGGGAGAGAGAGAGAGACAGAGAGGAGAGAGAGAGACAGAGAAGAGAGAGAGAGACAGAGAGAGAGAGAGAGACAGAGAGAGAGAGACAGAGAGACAGAGAGAGAGAGACAGAGAGAGAGAGAGAGAGAGAGAGGGAGGGAGGGAGAGAGGAGAGAGAGAGAGGAGAGAGAGAGAGACAGAAAAGAGAGAGAGAGACAGAGAGGAGAGAGAGAGACAGAGAGAGAGAGAGAGACAGAGAGAGAGAGAGAGAGAGAGAGAGAGAGAGAGAGAGAGAGAGACAGAGAGAGAGAGAGAGAGAGAGAGAGAGGATGTAGTGGGTGGAGGACAGAGAGCAGAGGAAGTGGATGATGGGAGTTTCTCCTGGGAAACCTCGGTTTCCTCCAGCTGAGTACAGATGTTGCACCACCCCTCCTCTCTCCTCCCTCTCCCACTCTCTCTCCTGACCTTCTTCACCTTTACACAAACTCTCAGCAGCAGCTCTCACAAACACTGGCAGCCCACTGGCGCTGTGATCTTTAAAGACACACAACGCGATGAGAAGGTACCAGATGTGTACACGCTGTCTCCACGGAAACACCTTCTAAAGTTCACAAGTTCATCAGTAAAGTTGTTGCTGATTAGTGTAGGATGAGATACGACGAGTGTTTATTATCAGGAGGGACATTTGTCGTTGTTGCAGGTTGTGTGAAAGAGCGCGAATTATAAATATACCCCACGCTGCAACGCTAAGGGACACAACGTTTTGCTCGGACAAAGTTTGACATTTTTACTGGTCCACACACGCACACACATGCACGCACACACACACACACACACACAGACACGCACACGCTCACACACATATGCACGCGCACAAACGCACACACACACGCACACACGCACAGACATACAGACACATATGCAAACACACACAGACACACACATATGCACGCGCACAAACGCACACACACGCACACACGCACAGACACATATGCACACACACACACACACACAGACACACACATATGCAAACACACACAGACACACACATATGCACGCGTACACACACACACACACACACACATACACGCATACACACACACACACAGACATACAGACACATATGCACACACACACACACAGACACACACATATGCAAACACACACAGACACACACATATGCACGCGTACACACACACACACACACACATACACGCATACACACACACACACAGACATACAGACACATGTGCACACACACACACACAGACACACGCATATGCACACACACACACACACACAGACGCACACACACACAAACATACATATACACACACATATGCACGCGCACAAACGCACACACACAGACACACACACACACACACACACACATACATACACACATACATACATACACACTTACACACATACACACACACACACACAGACGCACACACACACACATGCACGCGCACAAACGCACACACACACAAACAGACACAGACACACACACAAACACACACACACACAAACAGACACACACACACACACATACACACACACTTGAATTGTGTGTTTTTATACAAGACTCCAGTCTCTGATTATCCATCAACATACGTTCCTCATATATTAGTCAAAATTATTCCTAATTTCAGCTTTTTTAACTGAAATATGAAGTATAACTTGATATACACAAGGTTTATTGACCATGAATTCCAAAAATAAGAAACTATAGTGGGTATAAGTCGGTGTTAGTGGTAGTGGAAGTGAAATAAAATGTGTCAAAGGTTGAAAAAAAACGACATAAATATATCAAAAAAGGGACAAAAATGTCATAAAAGTGTCAAAAAAGTGTTTTTGCTTGCTCTGAAGTGATATGCCACCCCCCAAAAAACCCATAAAACCTTCTTTGTGTCTTCTTGATAATGATATATGAGGACTACAGCTGTTTTCTTGTTGAGTATTTTCGTAGATGAAGGGAGGAAAGAAAGCCCAAAACGGTTCGGTTGGGAGGAGAAATTCTGATATTTTGGCAACCGAAGCATAAAGGAAGGAAGGAAGGAAAGAAGGAAGGAAGGAAGGAAGGAGAGGAAGGAAGGAAGGAAGGAAGGAAGGAAGTTGGGATTGTTTTCTCCAGCTTCTGTTTCTAAGACACAGTTTAAACTTTAAATGTGTAACAATTTAAGCATATTTATATATTTTTCTCTTTTATATTCACTTTACTATGTCTGATATGTTGTTTGCATGTTTATTTTTTTTTGTATGTCTGGTCTGGTGAGGTGAGCCAAAGAAAAATGACATTAAAGATTTATTCTATTCTATTCTATTCTATTGTAAAAGAATCTCATGAATTCTAAATCAAACGTTTAATTTCAGACGTCATCGTCGGGGCAGTATAAAGTCCCGTTTGCTCCCGAAAAAGAGTTTGGATAGGAACAGTAATGAGCTTCATCGACTGGTTTTTTATTGGCCGCAGTAACAGCAGCAATGAATTATGGGATTTCATTGAGAAGGCTAGGGGGGGGTGTAAACAGAGATAAAAGGGAGTTAATGAGCCGGAGCCTTTTATTGGATCTGACTGTGTAACTCAGTGTGTCTCTGCTGCTCGGCTAATTTGACAAACTGGAAGTCATCGTTCGGAAGAACTTACACAGACCCCCCCCCCACACACACACACACATGCACACACACACACACACACGCACACATGCATGCACACGCACACATCAGACTGAAGAATTTGAATTAGAGTGGATGAATTAAACCTGATTTGATGAGAATATCTTCTTAAATTCTGTGTTTTTATGCAGGACTTCTGCACAGGATGGTTTAAATAAAGTTTGTCTTTGTTGCACAAACGCACAAATGCACACACACACACACACACACATACACACACACACACACACACACACACACACACACACACACACACACACACACACATACACGCATGTCCCAGGATGGTGATAACCCAGCGCTGTAGAGATCTCTGGCCATGCCTGACTAGATAGAGAGGGACTCTTGGTGTCCTGGCTCAGCTCAGGTCCAGTTCTGGTCCAGTTCTGGTCCAGTTCTGGTCCAGTTTCTGGTCCAGTTCTGGTCCAGGTGGGGCTGGTCTTGTCCTTGGTGTCTCTCCTTTGGCCGGCCTGGTTCTTCTCCACGGGACAAAGCGCCTCTGCCAATGCCAGGTCGCACTGTCCCACCGAGAGACAGACAGCAGGCTGCTGGCTGCTCGCCTTCTCTCTCCCTCTCTCTCTCTCTCTCTTTCTCTTTCTCTCTCTCTGTCTCTTTCTCTCTCTCTCTCTCTCTCTCTCTCTCTCTCTCTCTCTGTCTCTCTCTCTGTCTCTCTCTCTCTCTCTCTCTCTCTCTCTCTCTCTCTCTCTCTCTCTCTCTCTCTCTCTCTCTGTCTCTCTGTCTCTCTCTCTCTCTCTCTCTCTCTCTCTCTCTGTCTCTCAATTCAGTTTTGTTTTATTGGCATGACTAAAGAAAACATGTTGTTGCCAAAGCAGTTTAATAAAAAAAATCATATACACATCACATATTAAATACATAGGTGTCACACACACACACACACACACACACACACACACACACACACACACACACACACACACACACACACACACACACACACACACACACACACACACACACACACAGTGTCATATACAGTACAGGCCAAAGGTTTGGACACACCTTCTCATTCAATGTGTTTCCTTTTTATTTTCATGACTATTTACATTGTAGATTCTCACTGAAGGCATCAAAACTATGAATGAACACATATGGAATTATGTACTTAACAAAAAAGTGTGAAATAACTGAAAACATGTCTTATATTTTAGATTCTTCAAAGTAGCCACCCTTTGCTTTTTTTGATAACTCTGCAAACCCTTGGTGTTCTCTCAATGAGCTTCATGAGGTAGTCACCTGAAATGGTTTTACCTTCACAGGTGTGCTTTGTCAGGGTTCATTAGTGGAATTATTTCCCTTATTAATAAAAAAGCAAAGAGTGGCTACTTTAAAAAATCTAAAATATAAGACATGTTTTCAGTTATTTCACACTTTTTTGTTAAGTACATAATTCCATATGTGTTCATTCATAGTTTTGCTGCCTTCAGTGAGAATCTATAATCTAAATAGTCATGAAAATTAATTGATACACAATGAATGAGAAAGTGTGTCCAAACTTTTGGCCTGTACTGTATATATTACATGACAATTACATAAACAACACAATAACTTACAGTTTTGTACAATATAATATAATTACTATACTAAACACATCTGTAATTTCTCTCTCTCTCTCTCTCTCTCTCTCTCTCTCTCTCTGTCTCATAGTGATTTAGTGAGTTTAGATGTGGACAGCTTCTGGCAGTGTGTCTGCAGAATTTGGGACATTTTTGTCAACTGATTGGTTGTGTAGGTCTTAGTCAACTCAGCTTCTTTTCATCCCGAATGCCTTCTCTCTCCTCCTCTCAGACGGAGAGGTGTGTTTCTCTCTCCTTCTCCTCTCGGAGGGAGAGGTTTGTTTCTCTCTCCTCCTCTCGGAGGGAGAGGTGTGTTTCTCTCGGAGGGAGCGGTGTGTTTCTCTCTCCTCCTCTCGGAGGGAGAGGTGTGTTTCTCTCGCTCCTCCTCTCGGAGGGAGAGGTGTGTTTCTCTCTCCTCCTCTCGGAGGGAGAGGTGTAGTTCTCTCTCTTCTCCTCTCGGGGGGAGAGGTGTAGTTCTCTCTCTCCTCCTCTCGGAGGGAGAGGTGTAGTTGTCTCTCTCCTCCTCTCGGAGGGAGAGGTGTGTTTCTCTCTCCTCCTCTCGGAGGGAGAGGTGTGTTTCTCTCTCCTCCTCTCGGAGGGAGAGGTGTGTTGTTTCAGGGTTTCTGTTCACTGAACTCTTCTCGTTACAATCGATGAGTCGTTCAGAAAAGAGGACGAGAATAGGTTTAATCCCGGGAAACGGGATTCCCGGGAAAATCTGATCAAAACCATTTCCCGTTTCCCGGGAAATGGTTTTGATCAGACGGGAAATGGGAAATAAAATTAAATTAAAAAAAGGCAAGGAGTGCGTATCTATTATTCTCATACGGTAATGTTGATGCAGGCGACGGTAGCTACGGTAATACAGGCTCCCTAAATCATTACACAGGCTCAATACATTCATTCATTAAAGAAGAAGAAGAAGAAGAAGAAGTTCGTTACGCAGCAAGCACTACAGAGCTGGGCTACCTAGCTCCGCTAATGATGTCTGATGTCGGCCAGCTTTGTTTGGGAGCATTTTGAAAGACTGGACAATGAAACAGCTCAGTGCCAGTTGTGTGAGCGGTTTATAAGGGGTATTTGTATTTGGTTAACTTTGAGTGATTATTCCCGTTTGCAGCCGCTTACACATCCTCAACAGGCACAGAATGGATTTCAATACCGTATAATGGTTTAGAAATCATTCAATGGTTTACTTAAGCATATTTTGTTAGTTTGTATAATAGATTTCTATAAAACATCTATTATATAAGGGTTGCCTAGAAGTCCCACCTGGCATTTCATAATTAGCGCTGCAGCACGCAGCAGAATTGATCATTGCAAACTGTGTTGATGATGGACATAAACTGTGTTCTTTAGTCCTAAAAATGATACAAATACTATAAAATATGTCAGTTTGGGATTTTGGGAACGCATATTTGAATGATATCGAGACATTACTTGGGCTGAAAAAAAACCAAAAAAACACAACCATTTCCCGGGATTCCCGGAATATGGGCCGTCTATTTCCCGGGATCTGATTGATCTAATTTTCGGGAAAAATATTAAACCCTAGACGAGAAACACTGCAGTTACAGGGAAACGGGTTCGGACAGAGGTGTGTGTGTGTGTGTGTGTGTGTGTGTGTGTGTAGGTGTGTGTGTGTGTGTGTGTGTGTGTGTGTGTCTCTGAGAAGGAGGTGGAGCTGTGATCTCAGTTCATTAAGTGACTCGGTGCTCCAACGTGTCGCGGTGCTCGCTCACACTCGGCTGCTTTTTAATTAATCTTTATTTTTCCTCAGGACCCTCCCTCCCTCCCTCCCTCCCTCTATGATCCTGCGTCGTGTTAACACCTCGCAAAACGTGGATAGCCTCTAAAGTTTTGATTATGAAAACATGCCCCGTCAGTGAGCCAATCAGCACGCAGCATGCTTCTACAACGATCTGATGGTGCCAATCATAACAAGGGAAAATCACAATAGTCGAATCGCCGATTTTGCAGCGTTGTGTGTGTGTTTACATGGCTGTGTGTGTGTGTGTGTGTGTGTGTGTGTGTTTACATGGCTGTGTGTGTGTGTGTGTTTGCAGTGTGTGTGTGTGTGTGTGTTTGCAGGATGTGTGTGTGTGTGTTTGCAGCATGGCGTGTGTGTGTTTGCAGCATTGTGTGTGTGTGTTTGCAGTGTTGTGTGTGTGTGTGTTTGCAGGATTGTGTGTGTGTGTGTGTTTGCAGTGTTGTGTGTGTGTGTGTGTTTGCAGTGCTGTGTGTGTGTGTGTTTGCAGGATTGTGTGTGTGTGTTTGCAGCATTATGTGTGTGTGTTTGCAGTGTTGTGTGTGTGTGTGTGTTTGCAGCATGCTGTGTGTGTGTGTGTTTGCAGTGTTGTGTGTGTGTGTGTGTTTGCAGCATTATGTGTGTGTGTTTGCAGTGTTGTGTGTGTGTGTGTGTTTGCAGCATGGCGTGTGTGTGTTTGCAGTGCTGTGTGTGTGTGTGTGTGTTTGCAGGGCTGTGTGTGTGTGTGTGTGTTTGCAGCATGGTGTGTGTGTGTTTGCAGGGCTGTGTGTGTGTGTGTGTTTGCAGCATGGCGTGTGTGTGTTTGCAGTGCTGTGTGTGTGTGTGTGTGTGTTTGCAGGGCTGTGTGTGTGTGTGTGTGTGTGTGTGTGTTTGCAGGGCTGTGTGTGTGTGTGTGTTTGGTGCATGGTGTGTGTGTGTTTGCAGGGCTGTGTGTGTGTGTGTGTGTGTGTGTGTTTGCAGGGCTGTGTGTGTGTGTGTGTGTTTGGAGCATGGTGTGTGTGTGTTTGCAGGGCTGTGTGTGTGTGTGTGTGTGTTTGCAGGGCTGTGTGTGTGTGTGTGTGTGTGTGTGTGTGTGTTTGCAGCATTGTGTGTGTGTGTTTGCAGCATGGTGTGTGTGTGTTTGCAGCATGGTGTGTGTGTGTTTGCAGCATTGTGTGTGTGTGTTTGCAGTGCTGTGTGTGTGTGTGTGTGTGTTTGCAGGGCTGTGTGTGTGTGTGTGTGTGTGTTTGCAGCATGGTGTGTGTGTGTTTGCAGGGCTGTGTGTGTGTGTGTGTGTGTTTGCAGCATTGTGTGTGTGTGTTTGCAGTGCTGTGTGTGTGTGTGTGTGTGTGTGTGTTTGCAGCATGGTGTGTGTGTGTTTGCAGGGCTGTGTGTGTGTGTGTGTTTGCAGGGCTGTGTGTGTGTTTGCAGCATGGTGTGTGTGTGTGTGTGTGTGTGTGTGTGTGTGTGTGTGTGTGTGTGTGTGTGTGTGTGTGTGTGTGTGTGCAGGGCTGTGTGTTTGCAGCATTGTGTGTGTGTGTGTGTGTTTGCAGCATGGTGTGTGTGTGCTTTGCAGGGCTGTGTGTGTGTGTGTATTTGTGTGCAGGTGGCTGTGATGGAGGTGCGTTTGCGTCCCGCTGTGTAACACCCCTGTGTGTGTGTGTGTGTGTGTGTGTGTGTGTGTCCTCTGTTAGCGCTGACGCAGCAGTGTCAGCGCTGGCTGACGTCTGGCCAGAAGAGGCGCGAAAACTAACAAACGCAGAGCAACACTTCACCTCCGCACGCCGCACGCCGAATCAAAGCCGAGGACAGGAAGTGGAGCGATGATAAAAAAACCCAAATAAAGGAGGCCGGGATTGACACGGAGAGCGTGCAGCACTTGACGACTCGTCCTCGCGGCGTTTGTTGAGCAAAATGAAACACTCAGGACCGTGTTCACCTGCTCAGGCAT
>CM046796.1:2479265-2491765 GCA_025617405.1 Perca schrenkii
TCTCTCTCTCTCTCTCTCTGTCTCTCTCTCTCTGTCTCTCTCTCTCTGTCTCTCTCTCTCTGTCTCTCTCTCTCTCTGTCTCTCTCTCTGTCTCTCTCTCTCTCTCTCTCTCTCTCTCTCTCTCTCCGTCCGTCTCTCGCTGTATCTCTCAATATGCAGAGAGAACTCAAACTCAACTGTAAAGACTGCTAAATTTAACTGTTCATGAGAATGTGTTGGTTTAAGGCTGGGCATATTAAGAATTACTTACGAATACAATATCTTTCATAATGCCTGCATGATATTCCAGCTTATCCATCGGTTAAACTACCGTTTGTGCGAGCTTATTCCAATAAATTGTCCACTGCACACTTAACACTTACAAAAATATCTAATTACTGGCAAAAAAAAACAACGGTTAAAGTGTCTTGATGAAAACTTGAAAGTTTCGTATTCTGTCTCCATCTTCAAGAAAAGACTCAAGGAGAAATTGCTCATAACGTACAGTACAGGACACACCTTCTCATTCCTTTTTATTTTCATGACTATTTACATTGTAGATTCTCACTGAAGGCATCAAAACTATGAATGAACACATATGGAATTATGTACTTAACAAAAAAGTGTGAAATAACTGAAAACATGTCTTATATTTTAGATTCTTCAAAGTAGCCACCCTTTGCTTTTTTTTGATAACTCTGCAAACCCTTGGTGTTCTCTCAATGAGCTTCATGAGGTAGTCACCTGAAATGGTTTTACCTTCACAGGTGTGCTTTGTCAGGGTTCATTAGTGGAATTATTTCCCTTATTAATAAAAAAAAGCAAAGGGTGGCTACTTTGAAGAATCTAAAATATAAGACATGTTTTCAGTTATTTCACACTTTTTTGTTAAGTACATAATTCCATATGTGTTCATTCATAGTTTTGATGCCTTCAGTGAGAATCTACAATGTAAATAGTCATGAAAATAAAAAGGAAACACATTGAATGAGA
This sequence comes from Perca schrenkii, assembly GCA_025617405.1. Classification (NCBI taxonomy): domain Eukaryota; kingdom Metazoa; phylum Chordata; class Actinopteri; order Perciformes; family Percidae; genus Perca; species Perca schrenkii. The sequence goes on from CM046796.1 coordinate 2,480,238, forward strand.
AGGTGGGTCCAAACTTTTGGCCTGTACTGTATGATTGCTAATTATTCTCTAAATGCTATAGTTTGTGCTGGGACTGGTCTGTCTGTTGTAGTATTTGTCTGCATTAGTCTAAGTATGTCTGTATTTAGTATTATCTATTTAGTGTTTCTGGTAAATTGAGTTTTTTTGGGCTGTATATTATCTGTTGTTGTTTGTCGTTATGGGGCCCCCTCCGAAAAGCATTTTAGTAGCTTATTTGGGGTTCCCCATTTCACGCGGCTTATATATATATATGATCATTGTACTTAATGATGATTGTACTTTATGTACCTAAATTGTGTTAAATGATACATAGATGACGTGTGAAATGAACGTAAACTTAAGAGAGACGCAGCTACTCATCTGCTCTGTGTGTGTGTGTGTGTGTGTGTGTGTGTGTGTGTGTGTGTGTGTGAATGTGTGTGTCTGTGTGTGTGAATGTGTGTGTGTGTGAATGTGTGTGTGTGTGTGTGTGTGTGTGTGTGTGTGTGTGTGTGTGTGTGTGTGTGTGTGAATGTGTGTGTCTGTGTGTGTATCCTTGTATGAATGAATATTTGGAGTTGCATGTACTCTAATGTGCCTAAGCTGCTGCTGAACTCTTTCAGTGTGTGTACTAAGCACATCATGTCATTTATATATAGTTTTGTGATATTTCTATTTAAAATTGTAAATTCTTTAGTTTTTTATTTTTTAAATTTGTTGTACCTGCCCACAAGAGACTACAGGTGGAAATTAGCAATTGTTGCTATAACCTGGCCCAAGACATATTCTCTTGTTTAACAAGCTTAAAGTGCCCATATTATGAAAAAAACTATTTTTTTTCTGGTGATTTGGGGTGTTATTTTGTGTCTCTGGTGCTTCCACACACATACACACTTTGAAATAAACCCATCCATGGTGTTCTGAGTGAGATCTGGTTTCTGAATGTGTCCTGCCTTCAGTCTCCTGGTGAGCTGGTCAACATCCGAAATGAGCTGGCTAATCGCAACCGTTAGCTCGTAGCGTTAGCTAACACTAACGTTAGCATGCTACGTCGGTCTCAATAGCAAAGCACTGCTACAACACACACTAGTTCACCATAATCTCCAAAATAACTACTACCATGTGCTCCCTGGTTTAGAAGAAGTCTCCCAGCTAATCCTGAAGGTGGAGAAACAGCCTTTCTTTTACTGTCTATGGAGCTAGCTGACATGAGCTACGATCTGAGCTACTGAGCATGTGCAAGTGCAATCAAAGATAGTACAGAAGAAGAAGATGAAAAGAGGTCTCACTCTGTAGCTAAAACAGAAATCAGGTGAAAAGAGGATCTGCAGCAGTGAGAGAGAGCGGTGCAGTACAACTAAAATATGGTGTTTTTAGAAAATTAAACCACGTAAACCTATTCTGGTACAAACTTGAAATACAGTTATGAACCTGAAAATGAGCAGAATAATATGGGCGCTTTAATGTTTATTTGTGCATTGTCCCATGTTTCAAAATAAATCAAATTTCCATTCCATGAAACTCAAGCAACTCTTGGAAAAAAGCTGGATGAGAGACGCACACTCTGTGCTGATTTAACAGGATGAGGATTCCTGTCCCGTTCTCTTAAATCGTGCCTCGGATAGCCGAGCGTCCGAGTGCGGCACAAGGTCAGGCCAGATGGTCAGCGGCTGGCTTCACCTTGCCGCTGACCGCCCGGTCCCGGCGCAGCGGAGCCGAGGCCTTCGCCAAAACAGATGGAGAGTAGCAGCGAGCTTTCAGATGTGCAGAGCGGATTCAGCAGGAAAAAACACTCCACCGAAAAAAAAACATGTTTTCTCCGAGCTGTTTGTGCCAATTAGGTGTAATTCTTTCTTTACTGTGTGTGTGTGAGTGTGTGTGTGTGTGTGTGTGTGTGTGTGTGTGTGTGTGTGTGTGTGTGTGTGTTTAATTTGGCTGCACCGTCCGACTTGGTTTGGTGTTGACGCCGACTTCAAAGGAAGTAAATTACATTTACTTTGTAATGCTTGCATCATTTTTCCTCTTTATCAGCAACCAATCAGTACAGTGTGTGTGTATGTGTGTGTGTGTGTGTGTGTGTGTGTGAGAGAGAGAGTCCATACATAGGAAATGTATCTAAAAAGCAATGGATGGTTTATTAAACTTTCATTAGGGATGAAAAACATGAATTGTTTGTGTTAAGTTGTTGTTTTTTTTCGTGCAGAAGCAGCGGTCTGTCCCTTTAAGAAGCAGCCATGTGTCTGTCCCTTTAAGAAGCAGCCATGTGTCTGTCCCTTTAAGAAGCAGCCATGTGTCTGTCCCTTTAAGAAACAGCCATGTGTCTGTCCCTTTAAGAAGCAGCTATGTCTGTCCCTTTAAGAAGCAGCTATGTCTGTCCCTTTAAGAAGCAGCTGTGTGTCTGTCCCTTTAAGAAGCAGCCATGTGTCTGTCCCTTTAAGAAGCAGCTATGTGTCTGTCCCTTTAAGAAGCAGCTGTGTGTCTGTCCATTTAAGAAACAGCTGTGTGTCTGTCCCTTTAAGAAGCAGCTGTGTGTCTGTCCCTTTAAGAAGCAGCCATGTGTCTGTCCCTTTAAGAAGCAGCTATGTGTCTGTCCCTTTAAGAAGCAGCTATGTGTCTGTCCCTTTAAGAAGCAGCCATGTGTCTGTCCCTTTAAGAAGCAGCTATGTGTCTGTCCCTTTAAGAAGCAGCTGTGTGTCTGTCCCTTTAAGAAAGCAGCTGTGTGTCTGTCCCTTTAAGAAGCAGCCATGTGTCTGTCCCTTTAAGAAGCAGCTATGTGTCTGTACCTTTAAGAAGCAGCTATGTGTCCGTCCCTTTAAGAAGCAGCCATGTGTCTGTCCCTTTAAGAAGCAGCTATATCTCTGTCCCTTTAAGAAGCAGCTGTGTGTCTGTCCCTTTAAGAAGCAGCCATGTGTCTGTCCCTTTAAGAAGCAGCTATGTGTCTGTCCCTTTAAGAAGCAGCTATGTGTCTGTCCCTTTAAGAAGCAGCTGTGTGTCTGTCCCTTTAAGAAGCAGCCATGTGTCTGTCCCTTTAAGAAGCAGCTGTGTGTCTGTCCCTTTAAGAAGCAGCTATATCTCTGTCCCTTTAAGAAGCAGCCATGTGTCTGTCCCTTTAAGAAGCAGCCATGTGTCTGTCCCTTTAAGAAGCAGTATGTGTCTGTCCCTTTAAGAAGCAGCTATGTCTGTCCCTTTAAGAAGCAGCTATGTCTGTCCCTTTAAGAAGCAGCTATGTGTCTGTCTCTTTAAGAAGCAGCTGTGTGTCTGTCCCTTTCAGAAGCAGCTGTGTGTCTGTCCCTTTAAGAAGCAGCTATGTGTCTGTCCCTTTCAGAAGCAGCTGTGTGTCTGTCCCTTTAAGAAGCAGCTATGTGTCTGTCCCTTTAAGAAGCAGCTATGTCTGTCCCTTTAAGAAGCAGCTATGTGTCTGTCCCTTTAAGAAGCAGCTGTGTGTCTGTCCCTTTAAGAAGCAGCTGTGTCTGTCCCTTTAAGAAGCAGCTATGTGTCCGTCCCTTTAAGAAGCAGCTGTGTGTCTGTCCCTTTAAGAAGCAGCTATGTGTCTGTCCCTTTAAGAAGCAGCCATGTGTCTGTCCCTTTAAGAAGCAGCTATGTGTCTGTCCCTTTAAGAAGCAGCCATGTGTCTGTCCCTTTAAGAAGCAGCTGTGTGTCCGTCCCTTTAAGAAGCAGCCATGTGTCTGTCCCTTTAAGAAGCAGCTGTGTGTCTGTCCCTTTAAGAAGCAGCTATGTGTCTGTCCCTTTAAGAAGCAGCTATGTCTGTCCCTTTAAGAAGCAGCTATGTGTCTGTCCCTTTAAGAAGCAGCTGTGTGTCTGTCCCTTTAAGAAGCAGCCATGTGTCTGTCCCTTTAAGAAGCAGCTGTGTGTCTGTCCCTTTAAGAAGCAGCCATGTGTCTGTCCCTTTAAGAAGCAGCCATGTGTCTGTCCCTTTAAGAAGCAGTATGTGTCTGTCCCTTTAAGAAGCAGCTATGTCTGTCCCTTTAAGAAGCAGCTATGTCTGTCCCTTTAAGAAGCAGCTGTGTGTCTGTCCCTTTAAGAAGCAGCTATGTGTCTGTCCCTTTAAGAAGCAGCTATGTCTGTCCCTTTAAGAAGCAGCTATGTGTCTGTCCCTTTAAGAAGCAGCTGTGTGTCTGTCCCTTTAAGAAGCAGCTGTGTCTGTCCCTTTAAGAAGCAGCTATGTGTCCGTCCCTTTAAGAAGCAGCTGTGTGTCTGTCCCTTTAAGAAGCAGCTATGTGTCTGTCCCTTTAAGAAGCAGCCATGTGTCTGTCCCTTTCAGAAGCAGCTGTGTGTCTGTCCCTTTAAGAAGCAGCTATGTGTCTGTCCCTTTAAGAAGCAGCTATGTGTCTGTCCCTTTAAGAAGCAGCCATGTGTCTGTCCCTTTAAGAAGCAGCTGTGTGTCCGTCCCTTTAAGAAGCAGCCATGTGTCTGTCCCTTTAAGAAGCAGCCATGTGTCTGTCCCTTTAAGAAGCAGCTGTGTGTCTGTCCCTTTAAGAAGCAGCTATGTGTCTGTCCCTTTAAGAAGCAGCCATGTGTCTGTCCCTTTAAGAAGCAGTATGTGTCTGTCCCTTTAAGAAGCAGCTATGTCTGTCCCTTTAAGAAGCAGCTATGTGTCTGTCTCTTTAAGAAGCAGCTATGTCTGTCCCTTTAAGAAGCAGCTGTGTGTCTGTCCCTTTAAGAAGCAGCCATGTGTCTGTCCCTTTAAGAAGCAGCTGTGTGTCCGTCCCTTTAAGAAGCAGCCATGTGTCTGTCCCTTTAAGAAGCAGCTGTGTGTCTGTCCCTTTAAGAAGCAGTTATGTGTCTGTCCCTTTAAGAAGCAGCTATGTCTGTCCCTTTAAGAAGCAGCTATGTGTCTGTCCCTTTAAGAAGCAGCTGTGTGTCTGTCCCTTTAAGAAGCAGCCATGTGTCTGTCCCTTTAAGAAGCAGCTGTGTGTCTGTCCCTTTAAGAAGCAGCCATGTGTCTGTCCCTTTAAGAAGCAGCCATGTGTCTGTCCCTTTAAGAAGCAGTATGTGTCTGTCCCTTTAAGAAGCAGCTATGTCTGTCCCTTTAAGAAGCAGCTATGTCTGTCCCTTTAAGAAGCAGCTGTGTGTCTGTCCCTTTAAGAAGCAGCTATGTGTCTGTCCCTTTAAGAAGCAGCTATGTCTGTCCCTTTAAGAAGCAGCTATGTGTCTGTCTCTTTAAGAAGCAGCTATGTCTGTCCCTTTAAGAAGCAGCTATATCTCTGTCCCTTTAAGAAGCAGCTATGTGTCTGTCTCTTTAAGAAGCAGCTATGTCTGTCCCTTTAAGAAGCAGCTATGTGTCTGTCCCTTTAAGAAGCAGCTATATCTCTGTCCCTTTAAGAAGCTCAGGTTTGAGTTTCGTGATCAGGTGACACACAGCGATGTGTTATTTTCGCTGGCGGCAGCAGGAAAAGGTTAAAGTGGCGTTGGAGAGATATTGAAATTAAATGTTTGGAAGGCAAGCCCCGGGGCGATTATTCAAATTACCACAGTTTTTTCCTTTAATTTTGGGGCCAATAAAGCTGGACGTTGAAACCCGTCAGCAGTCAGACACTTAATTAAAGACCTCGGCGAGCCGAACGCGCCGACTGAAGCCCGCTATGAATAATAATCATCATCATCACCATCACGAACGCAAAGAGAAAACGTTTTCTACATCTGATCCCATAAACTCAATCATACTGACGACATGTGGCGTTGCTACGGCTACGGCTACACTGCTACGTTTTGGGATTTAAAAATGAATATCTTATGCTGCGCTTATGTTAGTCACACACACAACCACACACACACAAAGATACACCGAGAGAGACACAAACACACATATACACATACACACACACACATGCACATGCACACGTACACAGAAACACACATACACACACACACAAAGATACACAGAGAGAGACACAAACACACACACACACACACACATACAAACACGCGTGCGCACACACTCACACATACACCGAGAGAGACACAAACATACACAGACACACACAGAAACTCACACGCACACAAAGAAACAAACACACACATACACACGGGCAAACACACACACACACACACATACACACGGGCAAACACACACACACACACACATACACACACAGACACACACGCATATACACACACACGCACGCACATACACAAACACACACGGACAAACGTATAAACAGAAACACACACACACACACACACACGCACACTTACACCAGACTCCATGTAAATAATCAGTGATTTAAGCATCGAAAAAAAAACCTTCATTCGCAGTCGACTGAAACTAAATAAAACTATGAAAAGCCGTTTTGGGTTGTCTTTCCACTTTAACCAACCATCAAAACTCTAGTTCAGGTTGAAATAAACACACAGTTTACTGATTTACATGTGAGAATATGCTGGCTCTATACACGCTAAAAGTCCTGATTATTTACATGGAGTCTGGTGGAGATACGCTGGCTCTATACACGCTAAAAGTCCTGATTATATACATGGAGTCTGGTGGAAATATGCTGGCTCTATACACACTAAAAGTCCTGATTATTTACATGGAGTCTGGTGGAGATACGCTGGCTCTATACACGCTAAAAGTCCTGATTATTTACATGGAGTCTGGTGGAGATATGCTGGCTCTATACACACTAAAAGTCCTGATTATTTACATGGAGTCTGGTGGAGATACGCTGGCTCTATACACGCTAAAAGTCCTGATTATTTACATGGAGTCTGGTGGAGATATGCTGGCTCTATACACGCTAAAAGTCCTGATTATTTACATGGAGTCTGGTGGAGATATGCTTGCTCTATACACGCTAAAAGTACTGATTATTTACATGGAGTCTGGTGGAGATATGCTGGCTCTATACACGCTAAAAGTCCTGATTATTTACATGGAGTCTGGTGGAGATACGCTGGCTCTATACACGCTAAAAGTCCTGATTATTTACATGGAGTCTGGTGGAGATACGCTGGCTCTATACACGCTAAAAGTCCTGATTATTTACATGGAGTCTGGTTGAGATATGCTGGCTCTATACACGCTAAAAGTCCTGATTATTTACATGGAGTCTGGTGGAGATACGCTGGCTCTATACACGCTAAAAGTCCTGATTATTTACATGGAGTCTGGTTGAGATATGCTGGCTCTATACACGCTAAAAGTCCTGATTATTTACATGGAGTCTGGTGGAGATATGCTGGCTCTATACACGCTAAAAGTCCTGATTATTTACATGGAGTCTGGTGGAGATATGCTGGCTCTATACACGCTAAAAGTCCTGATTATTTACATGGAGTCTGGTGGAGATATGCTGGCTCTATACACGCTAAAAGTCCTGATTATTTACATGGAGTCTGGTGGAGATATGCTGGCTCTATACACACTAAAAGTCCTGATTATTTACATGGAGTCTGGTGGAGATATGCTGGCTCTATACACGCTAAAAGTCCTGATTATTTACATGGAGTCTGGTTGAGATATGCTGGCTCTATACACGCTAAAAGTCCTGATTATTTACATGGAGTCTGGTGGAGATATGCTGGCTCTATACACGCTAAAAGTCCTGATTATTTACATGGAGTCTGGTGGAGATATGCTGGCTCTATACACGCTAAAAGTCCTGATTATTTACATGGAGTCTGGTGGAGATATGCTGGCTCTATACACGCTAAAAGTCCTGATTATTTACATGGAGTCTGGTGGAGATATGCTGGCTCTATACACACTAAAAGTCCTGATTATTTACATGGAGTCTGGTGGAGTTTAATGCTAGCGACTTCAGAGCTGTTTCTGGTTAAACAGAAAGGTCTTAAAGAGGTTTTAGAGGTCTATCTCTGATGGGATCCATCCCATAATGTTGTCAGACACTTTTTTAGACACTTTACTTTTCATTAGAATAATAATCTGAGTCTGTAAGTGCCAAAAACACAACTTTTGTGAAGGTAAACACAAGCTGGACAATTACTATTAACTTACATTGCAGCTTGTTTGGCTGCTGCCGACTGCAGCGATCTCACTTAACACTGGACCGATGTCACAGATTGGTTAAAAAAACAAACTTTAAGGAGCTAAAACTGTGGATGGATGGAAAGATGTTTATATGCCCACATCTATCAGAAATATGAATGATTGACACATTTACTATTTTAACTTTTTGTAATGTAATTTATGTAACTGTTTTTTAATGCTTAATGCTTATTTATCATGTATTTATCTATTGTACTTTGTAAGTTTTGGTTACTATTTATGTTACTATTTATTGGTAACTATTTTCTATTTGTCTATATGGAACCGTGTGTGTGTGTGTGTGTGTGTGTGTGTGTGTGTGTTAGATTATGCTGTGCTCGTGGGTACTGTACATGCACTGATGCTCAACACAAATGAAGTTCCTAACGGATAAATAAAGTTCTTTGAATTGAATTGATACGATGGAGCGAATGCAGAAAGAAAAACATATTTCACAGAATGTAAATGATGAATTAAAATCGTTAGCGTCTCTCTGGGTTTGAATGTGGAGCGATTATTTAAACATGCCGTACTGTGTTAAGAATTCAGTGCTCAGACAGGCGAGTGTGTTAAATGAATGATTGAAGTGGGGGTGTGGTGGGGGGGGGGGCACCATTAATGTCTCCTAGCGTGTCAGCTGACCTCCGGGCTGTGAGGTCACACACGGACACGTTCATGTTTTATTTCAACGAAATATGGTCATCTTTCATCGCAGCGCTTCAAAACGCCACTTCTATCTTCAGGTAACCAGTGTTGTAAAGGCAACTTTACTTTGTGTGTGTGTGTGTGTGTGTGTGTCTGTCTGTGTGTGTGTGTGTGTGTGTCTCTGTCTGTGTGTGTGTGTGTCTCTGTCTGTGTGTGTGTGTGTGTGTGTTTCTCTGTGTATGTGTGTGTCTCTGTCTGCGTGTGTGTCTGTGTCTCTGTGTGTGTTTGTGTCTGTATTTGTGTGTGTGTGTGTGTGTGTGTGTGTGTGTGTGTTTGTATGTCTGTGTCTCTGTGTGTGTCTGTGTGTCTGTGTGTGTGTGTGTATTTGTGTGTGTGTGTGTGTCTCTGTCTGCGTGTGTGTCTGTGTCTCTGTGTGTGTTTGTGTCTGTATTTGTGTGTGTGTGTGTGTGTGTCTCTGTGTATGTGTGTGTCTCTGTCTCTGTGTGTGTCTGTGTGTCTGTGTGTGTGTGTGTGTATTTGTGTGTGTGTGTGTGTGTGTGTGTGTGTGTGTCTGTGTATGTGTGTCTGTGTCTGTGTGTATATGTGTGTGTCTTTGTGTGTGTGTGTCTGTGTGTATCTGTCTGTGTGTGTGTGTGTGTGTTAGTGTGTGTGTGTCTGTGTGTGTGTGTCTGTGTGTGTGTGTGTGTGTGTGTGTGTGTGTGTGTGTGTGTGTGTGTGTGTGTGTGTCTGTGTGTATCTGTCTCTGTGTGTGTGTGTGTGTGTTTGTGTGTCTATGTGCATCTGTGTGCATCTGTGTGTGTGTGTGTGTGTGTGTGTGTCTGTGTGTGTCTGTGTGCATCTGTGTGTGTGTGTGTGTGTGTTAGTGTGTGTGTGTCTGTGTGCATCTGTGTGTGTGTGTGTGTGTGTTAGTGTGTGTGTGTCTGTCTGTGTGCATCTGTGTGTGTGTGTCTCTGCGTGTGTGTCTGTGTGCATCTGTCTCTGTGTGTGTGTGTGTTAGTGTGTGTGTGTGTGTGTCTGTGTGCATCTGTCTCTGTGTGTGTGTGTGTGTGTCTCTGTGTGTGTGTGTGTGTGTGTGTCTGTGTGCATCTGTCTCTGTGTGTGTGTGTGTGTGTTTGAAGCGGCGAGCTGTAGATCCATTCTAGCGCTGAAATGTAACTATAAGTACATTTCCTCCAGTACTCTACTTCAGTACCAAACGTAGGGCTGGGCGATATGGACCAAAAGTCATATCCCGATATATTTTGGCTGAATATCGATATACGATATATATCCCGATATTTTTTTCCGCGAAGTGAGAGCAAATGTTCAGTCAAAGTCAAAGCCAAATATGACATGTCACAAGTAGTTTCATAGAAACAGTTGCAAAATCAAATAAATAATAAACCGGTTTCTTCACCTGGTTCATGATTAAATGCTCAGCTGTTCAAATAACAATAAAATGTAAACCTAAATACTGAATAACAGGAGTAACTTTTTTGAAATCAAAGCTCCATAGGCTATTTGTGATTCGTTCCAAAGGTCAATTAAGCTTTTGATATTAATATAATCTACTTTGTTCAAAATGTAATGCCTCATGCCTGTAAGCCTAGGTTATAGTCCCATTCTTCCACTTGATACTGCTTCCACTTAAGTAAACTAAAAGATGAACTATCGACTACAAAACAAAGAGACTAATTAATGTGTTAATACAAAGAATATTTATTATGATCGGTTCACAGATCTGAGTCCAAACGGAAACTTCACCCTTCTGAACTAAGAGTTTCTGCTTCAAGGTGAAGTTTAAACAGACTGAAATGTCCAGGCTCATTCCTCCACTATTTATGTCTGTATGTATTTATGCGTTAAATATAATTTTAACGAGCACTGAGCTCCAGATCCTGCAGCCGCAGACGGTCTCTGCTGCCCCGCTGTAGCTTCTCTCCGTCCGCCTGCCGCCGGCAAACTTAGTGGAACTTTTCCGCCGATATCGACATACAGTTCGTCCCGGACTACGTGTAAGATCCTCCCGGACAATGTTTAAGATCCTACCGATCACCGCTCTGTCTCTGGCTGGTCCGATCTGGATCAGCGGGGACCGGCGCAGCAGCGAGGCGAAGCTGTGTTTTTGCCCGGGGGAAGAGACGCTGCGGCCGGCCACGGAGCTCTCCGCCTCCCGCTGCCGCCGGAGCTCAGACTGCTGGTCGAAGGCGGCATATATAATCATAAAACACATCGTCACCTGTTAAATGTTATCCATTGCTGTTTGTTCTTTTCATTTCCTCTATCGAACATAATTAAGCAGTACAAAAGTCCGGCATCTTTAGCGTTGATCTGAATGCTTCGGCCCCCTGTTCCAAGATGGCGGCGGGTTTTGACGTATGTTTAGAACCTCACGGCGACATATCTATGGGAGCAAGGATCACATTTGATCTATATCGATATATGCGATATGGTCTAATTCCATATCTCATATAAAAATATATCGATATATTTGTTTATATCGATATATCGCCCAGCCCTAACCAAACGTATACAGCTACACGTACTTGTACTTTCCTGCAGGGGAGGCCTTTGAGCAGCAGAGAGAGATGAAGACCTCTCGTCTCTGAAACGTCCAAAACTTTTCAGGAAGGAAAAGGTTTCAGATTGTACCTGCAGGCTGTGTGCAGTTGATCTGCAGGGCTTTAGGAGGATTTAATCAGACTGGAAGTTAAAAGATTCACGAAATCCTTCCAGTTCGACCCCAGAAGCTGGAGATATGATGATGGTAATCAGGGAATCAGACGCACACACACACACACCTGGAGTCACATCGCACATCCCATAACAGGATTCAACCCTCACGAACTTTATTGTCTTTGTGGATTGAAAAGAG
>CM046796.1:2511765-2519265 GCA_025617405.1 Perca schrenkii
TCGCCTTTTTTGTTACCTTTTTTACATGCCTTTTGTCGCCTCTTTTAGAAATTCTTTGTCGCCTTTTTTACATGCTTTTTGTCATCTTTTTTGTTGCCTTTTTTACATGCATTTTGTCGCCTTATTTTTGACATTTTTAGACAATTTTGTTACCTTTTTTTACATGCTTCTAGTCGCCTTTTTGTCGCCTTTTTTTAGACAATTTTATCGCCTTTTTTGTTACCTTTTTTTACATGTTTTTTGTCGCCTCTTTTAGACATTTTTTGTTGCCTTTTTTAGACGTTGTTGCCTTTTTTGTTACCTTTTTTACATGCTTTTTGTCGCCTTATTTTTGACATTTTTAGACAATTTTTTTTACCTTTTTTTACATGCTTCTAGTCGCCTTTTTGTCGCCTTTTTTTAGACAATTTTATCGCCTTTTTTGTTACCTTTTTACATGCTTTTTGTCGCCTCTTTTTTAACATTTTTGTTGCCTTTTTTGTTGCCTTTTTTTTTAGACCTTTTTATCGCCTCTTTTCCAAGTTGTACCGTTCCAGCTGCGTTCAGAGACTCTATCAAACATTACCGTTCCAGGTTCCCCCCTCTGTTAGCGGACTAATGTTCTCCTCCTATAAGCCCCGTGTTCCTGCAGGACGTCCCGCGCCGGCGGAAAACAAACGCTCCCTTCTTTCCAGCGTCCGCAGCCAGCAAATAAAAAAATGCATCACTGCCGTATAAACTTCACACGATGAAACTGGACTCTGAGAGCCGGCGCTCAGAAAGAGTGACAAAACTGTTGAAAAAATATCAGGTCCAAAAGGGGCATAACAAGTTGCAGAAAGGCGACACATAATTTGAAAAACAAAGTGTCAAAATCAGAAGAAATAAAACTTAAAACTGTTGAAATTATTATGTTTTTAAAACGCGTTTTTTAGACATTTTTGTCGCCTCTTTTGTCGTCTTTTTTAGACATTTTTGTTGCCTTTTTTGTTTCCTTTTTTACATGTTTTTTGTCGCCTTTTTTAGACATTTTTGTTGCCTTTTTTGTTGCCTTTTTTAGAAATTTTTGTTGCCTTTTTTGTCGCCTTTTTTAGACATTTTTGTCGCCTTTTTCAGACATTTTTGTCGCCTTTTTGTCGCCTTTTTCAGACATTTTTGTTGCCTTTTTTGTTGCCTTTTTTACATGCTTTTTGTCGCCTTTTTTAGATCTTTTTGTCTTTTCCAAGTTGTACCGTTCCAGGTGCGTTCAGAGACTCTATCAAACATTACCGTTCCAGGTTCCCCCCTCTGTTAGCGGACTAATGTTCTCCTCCTATAAGCCCCGTGTTCCTGCAGGACGTCCCGCGCCGGCAGAAAACAAACGCTCCCTTCTTTCCAGCGTCCGCAGCCAGCAAATAAAAAAATGCATCACTGCCGTATAAACTTCACACGATGAAACTGGACTCTGAGAGCCGGTAACATTTCCTCTGTTGTACGTTGTAAACTTTAATACCACTTGGCCCCGTCCCCGCGCTAATAAAACCCTCGGGGCCTCGCCGCGGCGATGACATAAGTCTCTCGTTTGAATAGGCGCGCTCGGAGTGCCAGACGGGCGGGGCTTAGCCTCCTCCGGTGCCCGTCAGGAAAGATGTGGGTCTACAGCAGTGGAAAACAAAAGTGAATTTTTGCTAAATCTAATCATATCAGAACAGATCAATATATCAATCTTTCTTTGCAGTTTCCCCTCAACTCGCTTTAAAGTTTAAAGGGTAACAACTGTATTTTTTCCAACCTGGACCCTATGTTCCTATGTTTCTGTGTCTAAGTGACTGATGGGAACAACAATCTTTGACATAGGTCCAGTATTAAGAGAGATCTCTGCAGTCAGCAGCAGAGAAACAAGCTGTAATGTTAAGTTAATAGTAATTGTCCAGCTTGTATTTACCTTCACTAAAGTGCTGTTTGTTGCCGCTGACAGACTCAGATTAATATTCTAAGTGTCTGACTACATTATGGGATGGATTTCTAAGGAGTTAGACCTTTCTGTTAAAGAGTAAGATCCTTTTTTTAAACATAAAATCATCTGCCAAATTGCGTTCGCTAAACCCACCAGACTCCATGTAAATAATCAGTGATTTAAGCATCGTAAAACACACTTCATTCAAAGTCGACTGAAACCAAATAAAACTATGAAAAGCCATTTTGGGTCGTCTTTCCACTTTAACCAACCATCACAACTCTAGTTTTGGTTGAAATAAACACACAGTTTACTGATTTACATGTGAAAATATGTTGGCTCTATACACGCTAAAAGTATTGATTATTTAAATGGAGTCTGGTGGGTTTAGCGCTAGACTTCAGAGCTGTTTCTGGTTAAACAGAAAGGTCTTAAAGAGGTTTTAAAGGTCTATCTCTGTAGGGATCCTTTCTATAATGTTAATGAATATTAATCTGAGTCTGTCAGCGGCAAAATAAAGCAGTTTTCGTGGACCAAATTAAACATTGAATTGAATATAAAAGGCAGCACTAAAGAAAAAGGAATCCCTACATTTTAAAGAGCAGTTTCCTGCTGATATTTTCTCTCAACTAACACAAAAATCTCTGAGTGCCTTTCGCGATGCGTTTACTGAGCCAGGTGATAACAATATTATGAATAAAGAAACATTAATTGTGCAGCTCTAAGCTCTAACGCTGGGGCTGTTTCCTCCAATCAGACGTCCTCTCTGTCCCTTCTCTCAAATCCCCAAAACGACTTCTTCTGCAGTTCCCCTCGACTTTGTTTTTTAAAGTTTGAGTCTCATCCCGGAGAGATTGTGTAACTTGTGCGCTTGTTTTAACCTACTTGGAACACCAGCCGGGTGGGGCTTACAGAGACAAACCAAAGTAGAACAAACCAACTTTGCACTTCTGTCTGAACTTCCACACACTTGTGATGTGGTCTTAGCCGAGCCCTTCCCACCCCTCTGGGACGTACAGAGGAGTAAAACAAACCCTTAAAACAAGTTGGGAAACTCTGCTGTGTTGTGTGCTCCCCCCCCCGAGCCACCTCGCTCTATACAGGCTCCCCAAACTTAAAAAAAAACATTTGAGGCTTCTCCAGGAGAGGCGGCTGTAACTGGTGCGCTTGTTTTACCCTGCTGGGAACACCAGACGGGCGGGGCTTACAGGATCAGGGCATCAGACAGCATCAGATAAAACATGGTTTCCATCCTGAGAGCTAAACCTCGACAGAGTTTGCCACCAGTCAGACTTCAAAAGTCTCGTCCTGTCCCCCCTCCCTATCTGTCCCCTCCCAAACGATGCCCTTTTGCAGTTCCACTCTTCTGCAGTTCCCCTCCGCTTGTTTTTAAGTTTGGAGGCTTCTCCACGAGAGACGGTGGGACTGACCTACTGGGAACAGCAGACGGCCAAATGCCCTTTTTCTACAGCTAAGATCTGTAACATTTCCTCCATGCTGTAAAGTCCTCCAGTAACTTTTAGGAGGACATTAGTCCGCTAATAGAGTCTCTGAACACAGCTCTTAACATCTGATCACATATCTGGAACCTAGGACGGTACAACTTGGAAAAAAGGTGACAAAAAAGGTCTAAAAAAAGACAACAAAAGGTGACAAAAAGGTCTACAAAATGTGACAAAAAGGCAACAAAAGGTCTACAAAAGACAACAAAAAGGTCTACAAAAGACAACAAAAAGGTCTACAAAAGACAACAAAAAGGTCTACAAAAGACAACAAATAGGTCTACAAAAGACAACAAAAAGGTCTACAAAAGACAACAAATAGGTCTACAAAAGACAACAAAAAGGTCTACAAAAGACAACAAAAAGGTCTACAAAAGACAACAAAAAGGTCTACAAAAGGCGACAAAAAAGGCGACATACTGTAAAGTCCTTCAGTAACTTTTAGGAGAACATTAGTCCGCTAATAGAGCTCTGAACACAGCTCTTAACATCTGATCACATATCTGGAACCTAGAACGGTACAACTTGGAAAAAAGACAACAAAAAAGGTCTACAAAAGGAGACAAAAAGGCGACAAAAAGGTCTACAAAAGACAACAAAAAAGGTCTACAAAAGGAGACAAAAAGGCGACAAAAAGGTCTACAAAATGTGACAAAAAGGTGCCAAAAAAGGCGACAAAAAGGTCTACTAAAGGCAAAAAAAAGGTCTACAAAAGACGACAAAATTGGCAACAAAAAAGGTCTGCAAAAGGCGACAAAAAAGGCGACAGTGTAAACTCCTTCAGTAACTTTTAGGAGAAGAACATTAGTCTGCTAATAGAGTCTCTGAACACAGCTCTTAACATCTGATCACATATCTGGAACCTAGGACGGTACAACTTGGAAAAAAGGCGACAAAAGGGGTCTAGAAAAGAAAACAAAAAGGTCTACAAAAGGAGACTAAATATTTTACAAAAGACAACAATAAGGTCTAAAAAAAGGCAACAAAAAGATCTACAAGAGGTGACAAAAAAATGTACAAAAGGCCACAAAAAGGTCTAAAAAAAAAGCCGGCAAAAAGGTTAAAAAAGGCGACAAAAACGTCTACATAAGCCGGCAAAAAAGTCTAAAAAAAAGCCAGCACAAAGGTCTAAAAAAAGCGACAAAATAAATGTACAAAAGGCGACAAAAAAGGTGACAAAAACGTCTATAAAAGGTGCCAACAAATGTTGACTAAAAGGCGACAGCAGTAGTGGACTTCTGGTGAAGTTTTGGAGGTTTCTCCAGGACAGACAGACAGACAGACAGACAGACAGACAGACAGACAGACAGACAGATAGACAGACAGACAGACAGACAGACAGACAGACAGACAGACAGACAGACAGACAGACAGACAGACAGACAGATAGACAGACAGACAGACAGACAGACAGACAGACAGACAGACAGACTGGCCTACATCAGATCAGACCTCCAGCTACAGGAAAGTTGACTAAAACTGACTTTGTGTCTTCTCTCATGGTTTCCGTCCTGAGAGCCTAAACCTCCCCGGTCTGGGACAACCTCGGTGAAACTAACCCTAAAACAACTTACCCCCAGTCAGACTGCCCCCCCCCCATCCCCGCCCCCCCCCCATCGTTCCCCCTCCGCTTGTTTTTTAAAGTTTTGAGGCGTTTCCAGGAGCAGATGATGTCATTGTCTCGTTTGATTTAACCTACTTGCAGCACCAGGACTGGGGAGACGGGTGGTGTGGCATCACACCGGGGGAGGGGGGTATAAAGTTGTTGATCAAAGAGAAAGCTGAGTCAGCTGACCTCCCGTGATTACACCCCCACCCCCCCTCCAGCATCACCACCACCTCCAGAGGGATAAAACAAACGCTATCTGACACCAATATGTCGTTCACCGAGCTCGCACTGACTTTGGCAAAAAGGCTTTTTTAATTTTGCAGCACCGTCTGCATGGAAGCAGCTTCACAATGAGCTCCAGTTGAAGGAGTTGGTCTCACTTTATTCTATAAAAGGCTTTCTAAAAGACCTCGCAGAAAGGCAGTCTGTCTGTCATTGTTTTTAAATAGATTTAGGACCCAGATTTTCTTTTACGATGACATTGGTGTTCGCATATGATGAGTGAAAGTGTGTCTGTGTTTTTATTTTCGTTATTGTCGTTGTATTTATTGAAACCAAGCTGCTGCTGCAACTTGCCAGGACCCTCTTTTGTAAAAGAGATTTGTAATCTCAAGGAGTTTTTTTCCTGGTTACATAACGGTTTGAATGAATGAATGAGCTGAGAAAGTTCTCCTTTCTCAGCCGAGGTGCGAGTCGGCACTCCGGCATTCAACGTGGAGGAACGTTCCCGCTAGCGTGGCACCGGGAGGAGTGTACGGTGTCCTGCAAGGGCCAAAAGTGGGGGAGGAAAGGGGGGAGGAAAGGGAGGGCCCGTTGTTTACCAGACGGTGCCGTATCTCAGCCCACGGAGGGGAAAGCTCGGGGCCTTTCATCTCCCCCACACTGGGATGTTTTCACCGGCGATAAGAAAGCCCCGACATCTGCTGCTGCCTTTGTCACCGAGAGCCTTTGTGCTTCTCCGTTTTCGTTTTCACCGGCAAGCCCTCTTCCTCAGAGCCGTCGGACTGTTTGTTTACCGCTGCGGCAGAAATTAATAAGGAGATGACAATGATGGAGTCCTCGGGGCGGGAGGAGCCTCGGCCCTCGGTGGCGTTCAGGGTCTTCCTTTTCTTTCATCTGGAAACTCGGAGCCACTTTCAGAAAAGTTGAAGCTGCAACAAGAGAGGATGAAAAGATAAGAGTCCCTGAACGCAGCTCACACATCTGCTCACATAGTCAACTAAAGGAAAACTCCGGAACCTGGAACGGCAAAAACTTGGAAACAAAGGCGACACAAAGGTGCCAAAAAAGGTTGACAAAAAGGCGACAAAAGCATGTAAAAAAGGTAACAAAAACGTCTACAAAAGGTGCCAAAAAAGGTGGACAAAAACGCGACAAAAGCATGTAAAAAAGGTAACAAAAAAGTCTACAAAATGCAACAAAAAAGGCGACAAAAGTGTCTAACAAAGGTGCCAAAAAAGTTGCCAAAAAGGCAACAAAAGCATGTGAAAAAGCCAACAAAAATGTCTAAGAAAGGTACCAAAAAAGGATGCCAAAAAGGCGACACAAGTATGTAAAAAAAGCCAACAAAAATGTCTAAAAAAAGGTGACAAAAGCATGTAAAAAAGGCAAAAAAAATGTCTAAAAAAGGCAACAAAAAGGTAACAAAAAAAGTCTACAAAATTCGACAAAAAAGGAGACAAAAATGTCTAAGAAAGGTGCCAAAAAAGGTTGACAAAAAGGCGCCAAAAGCTTTAATCTCCATCATAAACATCCCCTCCATAGTGTAACCTTGTAGAAGAACATTAGTCTGCTAATAGAGGGGAATGTTTGATAGAGTCCCTGAACGCAGCTCTTACATCTGATCACATAGTCAACTAAAGGAACCTGGAACAGTAAAACTTGGAAACAAAGGCGACACAAAGGTCTAAAAAAGGTTCTCCGTTCATTTTCACCGGCATGCCCTCTTCCTCAGAGCCATCGGACCGTTTGTTTACCGCTGCAGCAGAAGGATGTGGTGGGGGGGGATTAATAAGGAGATGACAATGATGGAGTCCTCGGGGCGGGAGGAGCCTCGGCCCTCGGTGGCGTTCAGGGTCTTCTTTTCTTTCATCTGGAAACTTGGAGCCACTTTCAGAAAAGTTGAAGCTGCAACAAGAGAGGATGAAAAGATAAGAGTCCCTGAACGCAGCTCACACATCTGCTCACATAGTCAACTAAAGGAAAACTCCGGAACCTGGAACGGTAAAAACTTGAAAACAAAGGCGACAACAAATGTTGACAAAAAGGCGACAAAAGCATGTAAAAAAGGCAAACAAAAATGTCTAGAAAGGTGCCAAAAAAGGTTGACAAAAATGCGCCAGAAGCTTTAATCTCCATCTTAAACATCCCCTCCATAGAGTGACCTTGTAGAAGAACATTAGTCCGCTAATAGAGGGGAATGTTTGATAGAGTCCCTGAACGCAGCTCTTACATCTGATCACATAGTCAACTAA
>CM046796.1:2524265-2534265 GCA_025617405.1 Perca schrenkii
ATCATAATAGTTGAGGCGGGCTTTACACCAATCACAACCGTTGAGGAGGGCTCTACACCAATCACAACCGTTGAGGAGGGCTCTACACCAATCACAACCGTTGAGGAGGGCTCTACACCACTCACAACCGTTGAGGAGGGCTCTACACCAATCACAACCGTTGAGGAGGGCTCTACACCAATCACAATAGTTGAGGAGGGCTTTACACCAATCACAAAAGTTGAGGAGGGCTCTACACCAATCACAATAGTTGAGGAGGGCTCTACACCAATCACAATAGTTGAGGAGGGCTTTACACCAATCACAACCGTTGAGGAGGGCTCTACACCAATCACAACTGCTGAGGCGGGCTTTAGGCAAGGCAAGGCAGCTTTATTTATAGAGCACATTTCAGCAACAGGGCAATTCAAAGTGCTTTACATAAAACATGAAAGAGCAGTTAGAAAACAATTAAAAACAATTTCAAAGACAAGAATACATTCAGGGCACCCAGATAGCTCAGTTGGTAGAGCGGGTGCCCATGTATGGAGGATTGCTCCTCGACGCAGCGGGCCCGGGTTCGATTCCAACCTGCGGCCCTTTACTGCATGTCATTCCCCCCTCTCTCTCCCCCTTCACGTCTTCAGCTGTCCTGTCAATTAAAGGCCTAAAATGGCCAAAAAAAAAAAGACAAGAATACATTTTACATTGCAGTATAAGAATTTAAAGAACCGAGAGATAAAATACGCGAATAAAGAACAGTTAAATAGTTAAACATATAAAAGCAGATAAAATATGACCAATATGTCAATAGACATCTCAAGCAGTTGGGTCCATATGTTTGGTTCATCTCACCAACAATGGGTCCTGATGCTTCACATGGAGGTTTCATTCCCCATAGTTACACAAGCTTTAGTTCTTTTCTTCCTCAGACCATCTCTAATAGTCAGGAAACGTGCTAGTTTCGTAGACTATTTATTTTATTCTTAATTTAATAGTTTCTCAGACTATTTCTGTTCAATTGTAATTGTTTTGGTCTTCAGACCCTTTTTGTTAGTTATCAAACTAACTTTGTTGACAGTCCACAGCCTGTCTCTTCTGTAATCTCTCTACACCAATCACAAACATTGAGGCGGGCTCTACACCAATCACAAACATTGAGGCGGGCTCTACACCAATCGCAATCGTTGAGGCGGGCTGAATTTTGTTTCACATTTTGTAGGGAATATTGTCTAAGTTGAGGCCCTAAGGCCTGTCGAATCTGACTCCTATTTATGACTTCCCGCGCCTTCTTACATCGGACTTAAGTTTACCAAAACACAAGGACCGATCTGAGATGAAGAGGTCAGTTAAAGGTATAGTGGAGGATTTTCCTGAATTTTAGAGAAGAACCGCCCTCTGTACTTTTTGAAAAAATGCACATGCTCAACCCTCTGCCTGCTCCCGAGAGGGAACGCCTATTAAACGTGTGCACGAGAGTGCACTGTTTACAAGTTGCTGTCGGCATGGCTCATACAAGCCTACTTTCCAAAAGAAGATTTGACCTTTTTCACAAATTGAGATGTTTACCGTGTGTGCGCGGTGCGTGACTTGTGCCAGGGCTAGCATCGCTAATCATAGCTTACATCAACTTTTACTAGCAGTGATTTTAAATGGATTTCTCCAAATAGCCAAACTTTACCTGTGGAGTAGAAACTTCACGACTGAGGCATCAAGTGGGAAGCCCAACCTGTGCTTTTAGCTCACGCTCAGCGTGTGAAATATTCTCCCAAAAACACTCTGGTCTTGTTTCTTTCTTCGGAGGCCTTTCTCTTCTTGTCATACAGTTCGTAGACACGTTTTCTCTTGCGACCCTCAGATATTTTGAAGAAACACGGTGAGAACGGCGAGCTTCCATGAACGGCTGAAACCGTAGCTCACCACACATATACACCTGAAAGTGCTCATGCGCAGAAAGCGAAAACTACCTAGGGACGAGCACGTACGACGGCATTACGTATACATATCACCAGACTGATTGACAACTAGGAGGACCAATTATTTTGATGATCCACCCGGAAAAAGAAAATCCTACACAATACCTTTAAGCAAAGTTTAGTGAAGTCCAGCATGAGAGATACAGCACAGCTGTGGGTTCACAAAAACAGAGTCTAAGTTTCCCTAGCAACAGACATCAAGTCAGAGCTGGTCCACCAAGATCTCGTCTGAATTGTGAGCCCCGATCTGTTCTCTCCCTCAAGCTTTTATCCCATCTTCACAAGAGGGGTGTCTTCTAGGGGTGGGGTGGGGGGGGAAATCAATACAGCATAGTATTGCAATATTTTCTATGGCAATACTGCATCGATACACAGACGCTAAGTATATATATATATACATATATATATATATATGTGTTGGTCAGTTTGTCTGCTTGACACAATCCCATTTTGCAGCAATAACATTGAAGTGAAATGAACAAACAGAGAAATGTGTCTTTTAAGGTAAAACAGATGTTGAAAAATGTTCCTTTTGGGGAAATAATTTGAAATTGGGAAAAATTTTAAGAAAGGTAATACATTGCAATATGTTTGAAATTGCAATAATATCGTATCGGGACATAAGTATTGTGATGATATCGTACTCACACACACACACACAGACAGACACACACACAAGCAAGCTCACACGTACATGTACTCACACACACACACACACACACACACGCAAACGCACACACGCAAACACACACGTACTCACACACATACACACACACACACACACACAGATGCGCGCACACACACACACATGCACACACGTGCACGCACACGTACACATACTCACACGCACACAGACACACCACACACACACACACACACATGCACACATGCACACACAGAGACACACACAGATGCACAAGCACACACGCAAACACACACGTACTCACACACGCACGCAAACGCACACGCACACGTACTCACACACACACACAGACACACACACATGCACACACAGAGACACACACAGATGCACAAGCACACACGCAAACACACACGTACTCACACACGCACGCAAACACACACGCACACGTACTCACACACACACACAGACGCACGCACACACACACACAAACGCAAACGTACTCACACACACACACACACACACTGACACACACATACTCACACACACACATAGAGACACACACACGCACACACACACACAGAGTCCTATATACCTATATATCTATCTTTATTTATCTGTAGTTTATTGTTGTTTTACTGTTTGTTTATTTTTGTAAAAATATTTAGCTAAAAGTTTATTGTTATTCTTATACTGTATTTTTTTTGTATCTTTTTTCTATTTAAAGAGTGTTTTGTAAGATGCTAAAATCTGCTGCTGGAAATCTAATTTCCTTGCGGGAGTCATCCCAAAGGGATCAATAAAGAGAAGTCTAAGTCTCTAAGTCTAGACACACACACTCACACACACACATAGAGACACACACACACTCACACATGGTTGAAAGAAACCAACATTTCTGATATAGAAACTTTATTTTTAAATGGGTCCAGAACAGCAACAGCAGCATCGTTTGACTCCTGCCTAACTCCAGGATCTCCGCTAGAGAATCTAAAGTGAACTTGTGTTTGTTTGTGATGTTGCACCCGAAGCTCTGCGGGTTTCAGGAGCCTTAACGTGAAGATTTAAGGTGTTAAGGTGTGGTTTTTATTCTCTGAGAACTGTTTTCTCCACGCTGAAAGTGAAGTAAACACACACACACACACACACACACAATTGTGTCAGTGCTCTCTCCTTTTCTTCCTCCTCTCTCCTGCTCGTCCTTCAGGCTCATTGTGTGCCGTCCGAAAACACTACTACTTATCTGCGTCTCCGATCGGTGCGTTCGCTGTCCTGATTATTCCGTCAGAATATCCAGATGTCATTCAAAGTAGCAGAAAGGTCAGATGGGAAGGCTGTTTAGCGCGATAAGTAAATGTCAGCGCACAGAGGCGAGCGTGTTCGGGCTTTCTGTTGGAACACCAGGTTTATCGAGACGTTTCCTTTCCCTCTCGGTCCGCTGTCTTTTGTTTGCCGGCTCCGAGCGAACCTCCTTTTTTAGTCCCAAAAAAAAAAAGAAACAGACGCTTCACAATGGACGGAGCCACGGACGCAATGGAGGCCTTTTGCAATGCTAATCTGTGATTCTATTTCCAGATAGAGAGAGACAAGAGCAGCGAGCTCGGCTTTGATACCGAGGTGCGGTGTGAATAGGTGGAGGTTTTTTTTGGGGGGGAGGGATGGGGGGGGTGGGGGGGGTGCAGGGGATAGGTCTCCCCCCCACCCCCCCCACACACACACACACAGTATTCAGAAGAGGAAGAAGAATTGTCCCCTTCCAAAAAATGTTGAAAAAAGCAACAAAAAGATTGAAAAAAAGGCATGGAAATGGGACAACAATGTTGGAAAAAAAACGCAAATTTCGTAAAGAAAATCAAAAACCTTTTTTTTTTTTAAACCAAAAAACACTAACAGATGGGAAGAAGAGGAAGAAGAGGAAGAAGAGGGAGAAGAGGAAGAGGAAGAAGAGAAAGAAGAGAAAGAAGAAGAATAACAGGAGGAAGAAGAGAAAGAAGAAGAGTCACAGGAAGAAGAATTGTCCCCTTCCAAAAAATGTTGAAAAAAGCGACAAAAACATTGAAAAAAACCCAACTTTACAATTTAAAAAATCCCCCCCCAAAAAAGAAAACAAAACAGAAAACAAAATAAAGTCGACAAAAATAAAAAAATGTAAAAAAAAAACAAAAAAAAACAACGTTAAAATATACAGCAATTTTGGAAAAACATTAAAAAAAATGTCGGAAAGAAAATCAAAAACCTTGGAAAAATACACTTTTTTTTTTTTTAAACCAAAAAACACTAACTGATGGGAAGAAGAGGAAGAAGAGGAAGAAGAGGGAGAAGAGGAAGAAGAGGAAGAAGAGGAATAACAGGAGGAAGAAAAGAAAGAAGAAGAGTCACAGGAAGAAGAATTGTCCCATTCCAAAAAATTTTGAAAAAAGCGAACAATTTCAAAAAATCCCCCCCGAAAAAGAAAAAAACAAAACAGAAAACAAAATAAAGTCGACAAAAATTAAAAAATGTAAAAAAAAAAAAAAAACAACGCTAAAATATACAGCAATGTTTGGAAAAACATAAAAAAAAAACAATGTCGGAAAAAAAATCAAAAACCTTGGAAAAATACACAAAACACTAACAGAGAGGAAGAACAGGAGGAAGAGGAAAGAAAAAGAAGAGGAGGAAGAAGAGGAGGAAGAGGAGGAAGAGGAAAGAGGAAGAAGAGGAAGAAGAGGAGGAAGAGGAGGAAGAGGAGGAAGAGGAAGAAGAGGAATAAGAGGAGGAAGAGGAAGAAAAAAAGAACTGCAATGCTAATCTGTGATTCCATTTCCAGATAGAGAGAGACAAGAGCAGCGAGCTCGGCTTTGATACTGAGGTGTGGTGTGAATAGGTGGAGGTTTTTTTTGGGGGGGGAGGGAGGGAGGGTTGGGGGGGGTAGGGGGGGTGCAGGGGGATATGTCTCCCCCCACACACACAGTATTCAGAAGAGGAAGAAGAATTGTCCCCTTCCAAAAAATGTTGAAAAAAGCGACAAAAACATTGGAAAAAAAAACAACTTTACAATTAAAAAAATCCCCCCCAAAAAAGAAAACTGAAAACAAAATAAAGTCGACAAAAAAAAAAAGCTGCTTTCAGGCCACATTTACATCAACTACAGGTCAGATTATTTCATTTTAACATACAGTATGATCCTCTCGATGCATCAATTTATTTCAACGTTTTTGTCGCCTTTCTCTGCGTTTCTGATCAGGGATGCACCGAATCCAGGATTCGTCTTCAGATTCGGCTGAATATTTGGGCTTTTTGACGGGTTTGTGGTTTCTGCTGAACATTAGAAATTTTTTCCCAGGGAACCGAACCCTACGCTTGCACTCGGCGCGCTACGCTGGTTGCCGTAACGACAGCGCAGTTGATGACGGGAAGGTGTTTACGTAGGTGGAGCGTTCAATTCAGCAGGCTGTGAGAAAGTGGACATGGATCTGGTTCAATGCAGTAGGCTGTGAGGAAGTGGACATGGATCTGGTTCAATGGAGTAGGCTGTGAGGAAGTGGACATGGATCTGGTTCAATGCAGTAGGCTGTGAGGAAGTGGACATGGATCTGGTTCAATGCAGTAGGCTGTGAGAAAGTGGACATGGATCTGGTTCAATGCAGTAGGCTGTGAGGAAGTGGACATGGATCTGGTTCAATGCAGTAGGCTGTGAGAAAGTGGACATGGATCTGGTTCAATGCAGTAGGCTGTGAGAAAGTGGACATGGATCTGGTTCAATGCAGTAGGCTGTGAGGAAGTGGACATGGATCTGGTTCAATGCAGTAGGCTGTGAGGAAGTGGACATGGATCTGGTTCAATGCAGTAGGCTGTGAGGAAAGTGGACATGGATCTGGTTCAATGCAGTAGGCTGTGAGGAAGTGGACATGGATCTGGTTCAATGCAGTAGGCTGTGAGGAAAGTGGACATGGATCTGGTTCAATGCAGTAGGCTGTGAGAAAGTGGACATGGATCTGGTTCAATGCAGTAGGCTGTGAGGAAGTGGACATGGATCTGGTTCAATGCAGTAGGCTGTGAGGAAGTGGACATGGATCTGGTTCAATGCAGTAGGCTGTGAGGAAGTGGACATGGATCTGGTTCAATGCAGTAGGCTGTGAGGAAGTGGACATGGATCTGGTTCAATGCAGTAGGCTGTGAGGAAGTGGACATGGATCTGGTTCAATGCAGTAGGCTGTGAGAAAGTGGACATGGATCTGGTTCAATGCAGTAGGCTGTGAGGAAGTGGACATGGATCTGGTTCAATGCAGTAGGCTGTGAGGAAGTGGACATGGATCTGGTTCAATGCAGTAGGCTGTGAGGAAGTGGACATGGATCTGGTTCAATGCAGTAGGCTGTGAGGAAGTGGACATGGATCTGGTTCAATGCAGTAGGCTGTGAGGAAGTGGACATGGATCTGGTTCAATGCAGTAGGCTGTGAGGAAGTGGACATGGATCTGGTTCAGTGCAGTAGGCTGTGAGAAAGTGGACATGGATCTGGTTCAGTGCAGTAGGCTGGGAGGAAGTGGACATGGATCTGGTGAGCAGAAAAAGTTGTTGTTTGGCAGAACTTTCAGTCAAAAGAAGGCCATTCAAGTCCAGCTACATGTTCAACATGGCAGCTGCTACAACATCTGGTCTGAAACATCTGGAAGAATACGAGTTGTGCATGAAGGAATCTCCAGACAGCAGCCAGAATGCAGCAACTTCAGGTACGGCAAAGGAAGGACAGTCCCTGTTTACTTCATTCATGTGTTTACTGGGTTCACGGACTGAGGATGGGAGGAGGAGTCAGCACAATCTCAACCAGTGGGTTCAGGATTCAGCCCAACCCCAAAAATCTGGATTCAGTGCATCCCTAGTTTCTGATGTTTTTGGTGTCTCTGAGCGTGTTTGTCACGACGGTTAAACATCTCCCGCGGTGGAGGAGCAGCTGAAAGGTGAAGGGATGAGCTGTGAGATCCCAGAGTTTTCCCAGAATGCCTTGCTCTCTTCCTCTCTCCGTGGCTTAAAGCAGCTTCAGGTTTCTGATCCGCTCTGAAGTCTCGGCGTCCGTAGAATGACAACGAGGCCGAGACGGGAAAGTTAACAGTGTCTCCTCAGATTACTGCAGTACAAGTACTAATACCACATTGTTACAATACTCTGATACAAGGCAGAGTACTAATACCACACCGTTACAGTACTATGTTACAAGGCAGAGTACTGCAGTGAAAATCTTATTTAAGAAAGAGGAAGGAAGGAAGATACAAGGTGTAAAGGAAGAAGGGGAAGGGAGAGACAAAGGAGACAGGAAAAGAAGAAGGGAGAGAAGGAAAGCGGAGACAAGGAAGGAAGGTAGAGACAAGGATAGAAGGAAGGAAGGAAGGTAGAGACAAGGATAGAAGGAAGGAAGGAAGGTAGAGACAAGGATAGAAAGAAGGAAGGAAGGAAGGAAGGAAGGAGGAAGGAAGGAAGGAAGGAAGGAAGGAAGGAAGAGACAAGGATAGAATTAAGAAAAAAGGCAGGAAGGAAATAAGAGGGAAGGAAGGTAGAGACAAGGAAGGAAGGAAGGTAGAAAGAAGGATAGAAGAAAGGAAGGAAGGTAGAGACAATTTTTTCAAATATGCCGCACTTGCGCTGCATAAATTGCCGATTTACGCGCAAAATATGCGGGGCTTGCATGATTTCATAATCCTCGCATTTTCGTTGCAAAAAAGTCCCGTAATATATCTTAGCAGAAAGTTGAAAAATGTTGCGTTTACTTCACACAAGAGCAGCCATTTAGCCCCTGTTGCCATGGGAACGTTATGAAGTGACGTAATTACGCGACGTGAACATCATCGAAAAGCAGCGTGTTGGAAAAGCTCTACCTTTATTTTCTCTTTTTCATCAAACTTCATTTTTGCAAGTTCCTGCAATTTCATCGCATAAAACTGCACAAATATCCCGCATATTCCAACGCGTTTTTTAAGAAAACGTGCCGCATAATCGAGGATTTTTGCCCCGCAACAATCACAAAAAAAACTCAAAATTTCTCTGGAAGGACTGAATTTTGTAGTTTTCGTAGTTTTGTAGTTTTATAGCTGTGCAGGTTGCATCAGCAGAGCGTCTGGTGCTGCTGGGTCCACACCTCAGAGCTTGTAATGCACGGATCAATGGGGCTGTGGGGGGTTGGAGGGGGGGTGATGGGGGGGGCTGGGGGGGGTGATGGGGGGGGCTGGGGGGGGTGATGTTGTGGGATCGATGGGTGCTGAGTTATTGCTGCGCTCGGCCACTGATTTTTAGAGAGCTGTGTTTTCCCAGGAAAGTCAATACCTCCAGGCTCCGCTCATTAATTTCAACCCCTCCTCCCCCCATGCCCCCACCCTCCAGAGGGGAGGGAGGGGAGAGAGGGGAGGGGAGGGAGGGAGAAAGTGAGATGATAGAAGTCAGAGAATTAGACAACGAGAACGAGGAGAGAAACTGAGATGATAGAAGTCAGATTCAGGAGGAAACAGGAAACGTCCTGGCAGCGATATTCTTTTCCCGCACTATGGCCACGCCAAGACCCACCCTTCAATATGCATTCACACACTCCTATTGGCCAAGCGTCCATGCTTACATGTTCAGGTCCTATCCCCTGACCAATCCCCTAACCCTAACCTTAACCACTCGAGGTCAAATGCCTAACCCCAACCAATAGCGTGGCCATAGTGGCATTCGTAATTGTGCGTCCTGGCAGCGATATTTTAGCTACGATTGGCTACTATTGGCCGGGCGTCCATGCTTACGCAAGGTAACATAACCTGATTTGTTCAGGTCCTGTCCCGTGACCAATCGGCTATCCTAACCATAACCACTCGAGGTCAATGCCTAACCCCAACCAATCGAGCTGCTTCGTAGGGCGGGGCTTAGCGTGGCCATAGTGGGATTCGTAATTGTGCGTCCTGGCAGCGATATTTTAGCTACTATTAGCTACTATTGGCCAGGCGTCCATGCTTACGCAAGGTCACATAACCTGATTAGTTCAGGTCCTGTCCCCTGACCAATCGGCTATCCTAACCATAACCACTCGAGGTCAATGCCTAACTAACCCCAACCGATCTACCACTATGGCCACGCCAAGTGGGTCTTGGCGTGGCCATAGTGGTCGATCGGTTGGGGATTTATTGGGATTTCTAATTGTGCGTCCTGGCTGAAGATCAGCAGTCCCTTTTTTCACCTTTTCTGTTAAGTTTACGCACATTTCTGTTATTACAAACGCGGAAAATTCTCTAAATTTTACAGTCCATCCTCTGAACTTTTAACAGATTTCAACCACCTGTGAGAAATCACGACCGAATGTCATCGGCCTGTCTTTCTAACAGTGTGTTTGCTGTTCATTTTTGGATAATTTAGTGAGAAAAGAAAAAGAAACTGAAGTCGATAAAGTAGAGCTGCAAAG
>CM046796.1:2539265-2541765 GCA_025617405.1 Perca schrenkii
GGGTGGCTACTTTGAAGAATCTAAAATATAAGACATGTTTTCAGTTATTTCACACTTTTTTGTTAAGTACATAATTCCATATGTGTTCATTCATAGTTTTGATGCCTTCAGTGAGAATCTACAATGTAAATAGTCATGAAAATAAAAAGGAAACACATTGAATGAGAAGGTGTGTCCAAACTTTTGGCCTGGACTGTACTTAGTTCTTTGTGTCGGCCGCTGTCTCTCTCTCTCTCTCTCTGATGACTGACTGATGGATGGATAGACAGTAGGAGGAATAAAGCAGCAGATCAATAAAGGGAAGGTGAAAGGCAGTGTCCACTGTGTGTATGTGTGTTATGTGTCATGGCTGAGGCCAGCTGGCCACTCGACAAGCAGCAAAACAAATCGGCGAGGCCGTTAAGTGGCCGCGCTGATTTGTTTTGCTGCCGAAGGAAGTGAGGAATCAGCGGACGGCTCAGCGATGATGTGCAGGCAGGTGAGGGGGGGGCAGCCAGGCCAGGCCAGGCCAAACCAGGCCAAACGGTGCTGTGACCCCCGCATCAATCATGCAGCCGGGGGAGATGGGAAATTTGCAGCACACATGTTGCTACAGCGCTACGGAGCCGGAGATGGAGAAGTGTCGGGGGATTCCTCCGCTCAGACGCCTGTTTCACACAGAATATACCCAATTTGAAATGATAAGGAGAAAATAAAGTCAATCTGGGGCTCATCGGGGACATGATTGAGCCTCCGACACGGACATTACAAAGAGCCGAAGGTGAGCCGCGATCGCCCTAGAGTGCATATTTCATTTCATCGTCGGCTGGCTCGGTGAATATGTACGGAGAAAACCAGGAAGCCGAATGAAAGATAGCGAGCGGTAAATAAATGTAAACAGTTGTGAGGAGCGGGATGAGGATGTATATACATTGGTCCTCTGAAGCATGCAGGAAGGGAAGGGGCTTTATTATTTTATTTTTCATTTTTTTTCCCGTGGAATTGTGGGAGCTGATGTGAGCGGCTGGGTAATGAGCCTGCAGAGATGTTCCAGTGATCCAGCATCCTCCCTGCAGACCTCTGATCCACACACACACACACACACACACAGAAACACACACACACACACACACGCACACACACAGAAACACACACACACACGCACAGAAACACACACACAGAAACACACACACACACACACACGTACACACACAGAAACACACAGAAACACACACACACGCACAGAAACACACACACACACACACACACACACACACACACACACACGCACACACACACACACACACACACACACACACACACGTACACACACAGAAACACAGAAACACACACACACAGAAACACACACACACACACGCACAGAAACACACACACACACACAAACGCACACACACAGAAACACACACACACAGAAACACACACACACACGCACAGAAACACACACACAGAAACACAGACACAGAAACAGACACACACACACACACACAAAAACAGACACACACACACAGAAACAGACACACACATGCACAGAAACACACACACAGAAACAGACACACACACACAGAAACAGACACACACACACAGAAACAGACACACACACACAGAAACAGACACAGAAACAGACACACACACACAGAAACAGACACACACACACACACACACAGAAACAGACACACACACACACACAGAAACAGACACACACACACAGAAACAGACACACACACACAGAAACAGACACAGAAACAGACACACACACACAGAAACAGACACACACACACAGAAACAGACACACACACACACACACACAGAAACAGAAACAGACACACACACACACAGAAACAGAAACAGACACACACACACACACACAGAAACAGACGCACATGCACACACACACACACACACACACACACAGAAACAGACACACACACAGAAACAGACACACACACACACACACACACACACACACAGAGAAACACACACACACACACACAGAAACAGACACAGGGACATCATTTGAAATTAGGAAAAATTTTAAGTTGGAAAAAAGGTAATAAATTGCGATAAATAGCAGAATATTGTGTTTAAAATCGCAATAATATCGTATCGTGACATAGATATCGTGATGATATCGTTTCGTGATTCCCACACCTAATATTTATATCCCCCCCGAAATCTACCCCTATGGTCCAGACTTCAGGGTATCTGGGCTCAGGGTATCTGGGCTCAGGGTATCTGGGCTCAGGGTTTCTGGGCTCAACTGTTGGGTTGGCCCTGGTGCTGCGATTGGTCAGCGATGTCTTTTGTTAATGGGTTTGGACAGCAAAGCCTTCTGGGAAAACCGGTCAGAGCTTTGTTTGTCTGTGTTTAAACTCTTTCACCTGCTTTTATTTTGAAAAGAACAGTCAGATCTGAATAACAGGCATTAACCTGCTTTTATTTTGAAAAGAACAGTCTGATCTGAATAACAGGCATTAACCTGCTTTTATTTTGAAAAGAACGG
>CM046796.1:2554265-2559265 GCA_025617405.1 Perca schrenkii
AATTTTTTGTTTGTTGATGATGTTTAAAGCAAAATTTTTATTTAAAAAACCTTTATTGCTTTGACGTTTTTGTCAATTTTCCCGGATGTTTTTCTGGAAGCAAAATATAAAAAACGTATTGCTTTTATGTTTTTGTCAATTTTTTTGATGTTTTTCTCAATTTTTCCGTCGAAAACTCAATAAAGGCCACGAGGTCTTTTCTTTTTCTCCTTCCCTGACGTTTTTCTGGAAGCAAAATTTAAGCGTTTTGGTCGTCTTTTTCTAAACCTTTATTGCTTTTGTGTTTTTGTCAATTTTTCCGATGTTTTTGTCAATCAATGCCACAGAACTTTCTTTTATTCTCCAGTTTGACAGGTCAGTTATAACGGAAAAAGAACATAAATAAACTACTTTAACGTACATTTTCTTCAGGGCTTTATTACGTGCATATTTTATAGAGATCAGCAGGGCGGCCGGTGCATGTGTAGCTCCTGCTCCGCGGTGATTTATCATGGTTAGGGCGGCTGTCTGATGGCTTCTCCTCCAGGGTCACGCTCATCCTCTGTTCACCAACCACAGAGCCGCCCCCCCACTCCCCCACCCTTAATTAAGCCCCTAGAAACCAACGGAGAGAAGAAGAGAGAGGAGGAATATGTCAAGAGATGGACTGAAGAAGGGCAAGGTCACCAAGGTGCAGCCTCCGAGACGTTGTGTTAATGCAGCGATAGTGAGAGGGCTTTTTTTGTTTACAAAAAGAAGCTGATTTAATGTGCAAAAGTATGATTTATTAACAGGAGATTTTGTCCATCACAGGGAGTGTGAATTAGTCACGTTGCTCGGTTACTATTTCTAGTTTTTGCTTTACAAAAACAAGCTTATTTAACGTGCAAAAGTATGATTTATAAACAGGTGATTTTGTCCATCACAGGGAGTGTGAATTATGTAGAACAATTAGTCACGTTGCTCGGTTACTATTTCTAGTTTTTGCTTTACAAAAACAAGCGGATTTCACGTGCAAAAATATTTTTTATTAACAGGTGATTTTGTCCATCACAAGGAGTGTGAATTATGTAGAACAATTAGTCACGTTGCTCGGTTACTATTTCTAGTTTTTGCTTAACGAAAAGAAGCTGATTTCACGTGCAAAAGTATGATTTATAAACAGGTGATTTTGTCCATCACAGGGAGTGTGAATTATGTAGAACAATTAGTCACGTTGCTCGGTTACTATTTCTAGTTTTTGCTTTACAAAAACAAGCTTATTTAACGTGCAAAAGTATGATTTATAAACAGGTGATTTTGTCCATCACAGGGAGTGTGAATTAGTCACGTTGCTCGGTTACTATTTCTAGTTTTTGCTTTACGAAAAGAAGCTTATTTAACGTGCAAAAGTATGATTTATTAACAGGTGATTTTGTCCATCACAGGGAGTGTGAATTAGTCACGTTGCTCGGTTACTATTTCTAGTTTTTGCTTTACAAAAACAAGCGGATTTCACGTGCAAAAATATTTTTTATTAACAGGTGATTTTGTCCATCACAAGGAGTGTGAATTATGTAGAACAATTAGTCACGTTGCTCGGTTACTATTTCTAGTTTTTGCTTAACGAAAAGAAGCTGATTTCACGTGCAAAAGTATGATTTATTAACAGGTGATTTTGTCCATCACAGGGAGTGTGAATTATGTAGAACAATTAGTCACGTTGCTCGGTTACTATTTCTAGTTTTTGCTTTACAAAAACAAGCTTATTTAACGTGCAAAAGTATGATTTATAAACAGGTGATTTTGTCCATCACAGGGAGTGTGAATTAGTCACGTTGCTCGGTTACTATTTCTAGTTTTTGCTTTACGAAAAGAAGCTTATTTAACGTGCAAAAGTATGATTTATTAACAGGTGATTTTGTCCATCACAGGGAGTGTGAATTAGTCACGTTGCTCGGTTACTATTTCTAGTTTTTGCTTTACAAAAACAAGCGGATTTCACGTGCAAAAATATTTTTTATTAACAGGTGATTTTGTCCATCACAAGGAGTGTGAATTATGTAGAACAATTAGTCACGTTGCTCGGTTACTATTTCTAGTTTTTGCTTAACGAAAAGAAGCTTATTTAACGTGCAAAAGTATGATTTATAAACAGGTGATTTTGTCCATCACAGGGAGTGTGAATTATGTAGAACAATTAGTCACGTTGCTCGGTTACTATTTCTAGTTTTTGCTTTACGAAAAGAAGCTTATTTAACGTGCAAAAGTATGATTTATTAACAGGTGATTTTGTCCATCACAGGGAGTGTGAATTAGTCACGTTGCTCGGTTACTATTTCTAGTTTTTGCTTTACGAAAAGAAGCTTATTTAACGTGCAAAAGTATGATTTATAAACAGGTGATTTTGTCCATCACAAGGAGTGTGAATTATGTAGAACAATTAGTCACGTTGCTCGGTTACTATTTCTAGTTTTTGCTTTACAAAAACAAGCTTATTTAACGTGCAAAAGTATGATTTATAAACAGGTGATTTTGTCCATCACAAGGAGTGTGAATTATGTAGAACAATTAGTCACGTTGCTCGGTTACTATTTCTAGTTTTTTGCTTTACGAAAAGAAGCTTATTTAACGTGCAAAAGTATGATTTATTAACAGGTGATTTTGTCCATCACAGGGAGTGTGAATTAGTCACGTTGCTCGGTTACTATTTCTAGTTTTTGCTTTACGAAAAGAAGCTTATTTAACGTGCAAAAGTATGATTTATTAACAGGTGATTTTGTCCATCACAAGGGAGTGTGAATTATGTAGAACAATTAGTCACGTTGCTCGGTTACTATTTCTAGTTTTTGCTTTACGAAAAGAAGCTTATTTAACGTGCAAAAGTATGATTTATAAACAGGTGATTTTGTCCATCACAGGGAGTGTGAATTAGTCACGTTGCTCGGTTACTATTTCTAGTTTTTGCTTTACGAAAAGAAGCTTATTTAACGTGCAAAAGTATGATTTATTAACAGGTGATTTTGTCCATCACAGGGAGTGTGAATTAGTCACGTTGCTCGGTTACTATTTCTAGTTTTTGCTTTACAAAAACAAGCGGATTTCACGTGCAAAAATATTTTTTATTAACAGGTGATTTTGTCCATCACAAGGAGTGTGAATTATGTAGAACAATTAGTCACGTTGCTCGGTTACTATTTCTAGTTTTTGCTTAACGAAAAGAAGCTGATTTCACGTGCAAAAGTATGAATTATTAACAGGTGATTTTGTCCATTTTGTTTTTTAGTTTTTTTATTTAGTTTATTACAGAGACAGTGCATATTAATAAACATTTCTGTCAATATGCCAGTTTTTAGCAGCTTTAAAGTACCATAGTTTTTACACTTTGTTCAATAATTAATTAAACAGCTGAGCTGTCAGTGTTTTAATTAATTAATTGTGTTTTATGTGGATTGTTATATCCGAACTTTTACATGACATCAGAGTGGAGGTAAGAAAGGAGAGGAGGAGGTAGGAAAGGAGAGGAGGGTGTAAAAGAGGAAAGGAGAACATAGGAAAGGAGGATCCGAAGACATTTTTACCATCAAGAGTGTGTCCTCCTCTTCCTCCTCCTCCTCTTCCTCCTCCTCCTCCTCCTCTCCTCCTCCTCCTCTTCCTCCTCCTCCTCCTCCTCTTCCTCCTCAGAGTGGTGAGTTGATTGGACCCACTGAGGATCAAGTCTAGTTTCTCTCCACCTGTAAACTCCCTGTAGCTGTCTGTGTGTGTGTGTGTGTCTGTGTGTGTGTGTACGTGTGTGTGTACGGCGTGTGTGTGTGTCTGTATAGTGTGTGTGTGTGTGTCTGTATATGTGTGTGTGTGTACAGCATGTATGTGTGTGTGTGTGTGTGTGTGTGTACAGAATGTATGTGTGTGTGTGTGTGTGTACAGCATGTATGTGTGTGTCTGTGTGTGTGTATATGGCGTGTGTGTGTGTATGTGTGTGTCTGTGTGTGTGTGTGTGTGTGTGTATGTGTGTGTCTGTGTGTGTGTGTGTGTGTGTGTGTATGGCGTGTGTGTGTGTATGTGTGTGTGTGTGTGTGTGTACAGCATGTATGTGTGTGTCTGTGTGTGTGTGCATCTGTGTATGTGTGTGTGCGTGCATGTGTGCGTGTGTATGTGTATATGTGTATATGTGTTTGTGCGTTGTGTGTATGTGTTCGTGTGTGTGTGTGTGTGTGTGTGTGTGTGCGTGTGTGTGTGTGTATATGTGTGTGTGTGTGTGAACATCTCTCCAGTCACAGACCTGGACATGAAACATGTATTTTTAGTATTGTGCTGGTGGCTCTGACTGCTTCTTATCCTCTTAGATTTTGGTTTTGTCTCAGCTGGGAGTCCACATGCTCGCTGCCTGCCTGG
This sequence comes from Perca schrenkii, assembly GCA_025617405.1. NCBI lineage: Eukaryota > Metazoa > Chordata > Actinopteri > Perciformes > Percidae > Perca > Perca schrenkii. The sequence continues at coordinate 2,558,619 of CM046796.1, forward strand.
TTAAATATATATATATATATATATATATATATATATATATATATATATATATATATATATATATATATATATATATATATATATATATATATATATATTCTACTTCTGAGCCACAGAACTACATTGTTGTTGAACAACAATATTATTATTATATTATATTATTAAGATTGGGCATCGTTTGGATTTTTACGGTTCTGATTCCTAAACCGATTCTTGAAAAACTGAAAAATCATCACATCAAATATGTAATATGTTTACTAGCGATCCTGTGCAGTGAATGTTTATATTAGAGATGCACCGATTACAGCTTTCTCAGACGATTTCCGATTTTCTTTGAGTTAGGTTTTTCCGATGTTTTTGTCATTTTTTCCGATGTTTTTCCGATGTTTGTTGATGATGTTGGAAGCAAAATTTAAAAAGCCTTTATTGCTTTTATGTTTTTGTACATTTTTACGATGTTTTCCGATGTTTTTGTCATTTTTCCAACGTTTTTGTTTAAAAAACTTATTGCTTTTATGTTTTTGTCAATTTTTCCGATGTTTTTCTGATGTTTTTATACATTTTTCTGATGTTTTTGTCAATTGTTTCGACGAAAACTCAATTAAGGCCACAAGCTCTTTTGTTTTTCTTTCTTTAGAGCTGCACCA
>CM046796.1:2566765-2581765 GCA_025617405.1 Perca schrenkii
TATGTTGTAACGTTTCTCCTCTGACGGTTGTTTGGATGCTGCTCGAGCTGAAATTTAAAATAGATTTACATGAAAACAAGCGACAGCAGAACTCTTCTAGCCAAAAACTCCCATAATTACTCTTGTTCAGGCATCATCCTGACCTACAGTACAGGCCAAAAGTTTGGACACACCTTCTCATTCAATGTGTTTCCTTTTTATTTTCATGACTATTTACATTGTAGATTCTCACTGAAGGCATCAAAACTATGAATGAACACATATGGAATTATGTACTTAACAAAAAAGTGTGAAATAACTGAAAACATGTCTTATATTTTAGATTCTTCAAAGTAGCCACCCTTTGCTTTTTTATTAATAAGGGAAATAATTCCACTAATGAACCCTGACAAAGCACACCTGTGAAGGTAAAACCATTTCAGGTGACTACCTCATGAAGCTCATTGAGAGAACACCAAGGGTTTGCAGAGTTATCAAAAAAAGCAAAAGGTGGCTCTCTCTCTCTCTCTCTCTCTCTTTCTCTCTCTCTCTCTCTGTTTCTCTCTGTCTCTCTCTCTCTGTCTCTCTCTGTCTCTCTCTCCCTCTCTCTCTCTCTCTGTTTCTCTCTGTCTCTCTCTCTCTCTCTCTCTCTCTGTCTCTCTCTCTCTCTCTCTCTGTCTCTCTCTGTCTCTCTCTGTCTCTCTCTCCCTCTCTCCCTCTCTCTGGGTGTCTCTCTCTCTCTCTCTCTCTCTCTCTCTCTCTCTCTCTCTCTCTCTCTCTCTCTCTCTCTCTCTCTCTCTCTCTCTCTCTCTCTCTCTCTCCTTCTCTCTGGGTGTCTCTCGCCCTCCTCTCTGCTGTAATACCTTAGGGAGCTCCAGCAGAGGCCTCCACCTCCCCACTGCTGCTCCTCAGGGACCCCACACTGTGTGTGTGTGTGTGTGTGTGTGTGTGTGTATATGCGTGTGTGTGTGTGTGTGTGTATGTGTGTGTGTGTGTGTATATCTCTCCGTGAAAATATTATTAATATTACTTAATATTAAAACTATGAGGTTAGCCAGGTTTAAAGTGTTCTGATTGGACTAAATGTCAGTGATTCCAGCTTCTCAAAAGTGAATGTTTAAAACACTGTTTTAATATATTTTTTTTCTGTTAAATTGAATACATTTGGGGCTTTTTGATCAAAATAAAACTCTATTATGTCACTTTAGGAAAATGTGATTTTGGGGAAATTTATGGACCAAATTGCTTAATCGAGAACAAGATAAGGTTAACCTTTATTGGTCCAGGAAACCCCGGTTGTTACGGCAACACAAAAACAGAAATAAATATAGATTCATAGAGAAAGTAAAAGAAATAAATCCATCCATCTTTGTCCGCTTATCTGATGGATGGTTAGAGAAATATTATATATATATATATATATATATATATATATATATATATATATAATATAAAGTAATAATAAAAAAATAATAATAAAACTCAAATCAGAATAGAACAAAAGAGGAAACTACACATTTGAAGATGAGAAACTGTTCCTCTAAATTAACTGTGAACTAATTATCTCTCTCTCTCCCTCCGTCCCTCCCTCTCTCTTCCTCCCTCCCTCTCTCTCTCTCTCTCTCTCCCTCCCTCTCTCTCTCCCTCCCTCCCTCCCTCTCCCCTCTCTCCCTCTCCCTCCCTCTCTCTCTCCCTCCCTCCCTCCCTCTCTCTCTCTCTCTCTCTTCCTCCCTCCCTCTCTCCCTCTCCCTCTCCCTCCCTCTCTCTTCCTCCCTCTCCCTTTCTCTCCCTCTCCCTCCCTCCCTCTCTCCCTCTCTCTCTCTCTCTCTCTCTTCCTCCCTCTCTCCCTCCCTCCCTCTCTCCCTCTCCCTCCCTCTCTCTTCCTCCCTCTCCCTTTCTCCCTCTCTCCCTCTCCCTCCCTCTCTCTCTCCCTCCCTCCCTCCCTCTCCCTCTCTCCATCTCCCTCCTTCCCTCCCTCTCTCCCTCTCCCTCTCTCTCCCTCTCTCAGGAGGTGCTGTTGAAGCGAGCAGCTGACCTGGTCGAGGCTCTCTATGGGATGCCCCACAACAACCAGGTGAGTCTACCTTCCCTTCAGCTCTTTCTGACTGTAGCTGTAATTACAGACAAGACTGTGTTTTTGACTTTTATATAATCGTGTAATATTGGTGCTTCAGTCTGGTTGGGTTCAAACCTTTATTTCATAGAATGAGAAGGTGTGTCCAAAGTTTTTTGGCCTGTACTGTATATAACTAAAGGCAAACTGAGCACATTTGTTTTTTCAGAAGAGTGTGTCAAACTGGTATACCTTCCTATGACTCAGTACCCCTAAAAGGTTGGTGACCCCTGTGCTACCGTTTGCTGATCTGCTGCATCGCAGACTGGCTAACACACTACAGACACTAGCTCAGACTGGAGGAGTACATATTAGTTGGTGAGGTTCGAGTACGGATCACGTTCTCACCACAAACGGGAGTTCTGGAGAGTTTAGGAGAGTTTAGGAGAGTTTGGGAGAGTTTGGGAGAGTTTAGGAGAGTTTAGGAGAGTTTAGTAGAGTTTAGTACAGTTCGGGAGAGTTAAGTAGAGTTTAGTAGAGTTCGGGAGAGTTTAGTAGAGTTCGGGAGAGTTTAGGAGAGTTTAGGAGAGGTTAGTAGAGTTTGGGAGAGTTTAGGAGAGTTTAGTAGAGTTCTGGAGAGTTTAGGAGAGTTTAGTAGAGTTCGGGAGAGTTTAGGACAGTTTAGGAGAGGTTAGTAGAGTTTGGGAGAGTTTAGGAGAGTTTAGTAGAGTTCGGGAGAGTTTAGGAGAGTGTAGTAGAGTTCGGGAGAGTTTAGGAGAGTTTAGTAGAGTTCGGGAGAGTTTAGTAGAGTTTGGGAGAGTTTAGGAGAGTTTAGTACAGTTCGAGAAAGTTTAGAAGAGTTTAAGAGAGTTTAGTAGAGTTCGGGAGAGTTTAGGAGAGTTTAGTAGAGTTTGGGAGAGTTTAGTAGAGTTTGGGAGAGTTTAGGAGAGTTTAGGAGAGGTTAGTAGAGTTTGGGAGAGTTTAGGAGAGTTTAGTAGAGTTTGGGAGAGTTTAGGAGAGTTTAGGAGAGGTTAGTAGAGTTTGGGAGAGTTTAGGAGAGTTTAGTAGAGTTCGGGAGAGTTTAGGACAGTTTAGGAGAGGTTAGTAGAGTTTGGGAGAGTTTAGGAGAGTTTAGTAGAGTTCGGGAGAGTTTAGGAGAGTGTAGTAGAGTTCAGGAGAGTTTAGGAGAGTTTAGTAGAGTTTGGGAGAGTTTAGGAGAGTTTAGGAGAGGTTAGTAGAGTTTGGGAGAGTTTAGGAGAGTTTAGGAGAGGTTAGTAGAGTTTGGGAGAGTTTAGGAGAGTTTAGGAGAGGTTAGTAGAGTTTGGGAGAGTTTAGGAGAGTTTAGTAGAGTTCGGGAGAGTTTAGGAGAGTGTAGTAGAGTTCGGGAGAGTTTAGGAGAGTTTAGTAGAGTTCGGGAGAGTTTAGTAGAGTTTGGGAGAGTTTAGGAGAGTTTAGTACAGTTCGAGAAAGTTTAGGAGAGTTTAAGAGAGTTTAGTAGAGTTTGGGAGAGTTTAGGAGAGTTTAGTACAGTTCGAGAAAGTTTAGGAGAGTTTAGGAGAGTGTAGTAGAGTTCGGGAGAGTTTAGGAGAGTTTAGTAGAGTTTGGGAGAGTTTAGGAGAGTTTAGTAGAGTTTGGGAGAGTTTAGGAGAGTTTAGGAGAGTTTAGTAGAGTTCAGGAGAGTTTAGTAGAGTTTAGTAGAGTTTAGTAGAGTTTAGTAGAGTTCGGGAGAGTTTAGTAGAGTTTAGTAGAGTTTAGTAGAGTTTAGTAGAGTTCGGGAGAGTTTAGGAGAGTTAAGGAGAGTTTAGGAGGGTTCAGGAGAGTTTAGGAGAGTTTAGTAGAGTTTAGGAGGGTTCGGGAGAGTTCAGGAGAGTTTAGGAGAGTTTAGTAGAGTTTAGTAGAGTTTAGTAGAGTTTAGTACAGTTCGGGAGAGTTTAGGAGGGTTTAGTAGAGTTCGGGAAAGTTTAGGAGAGTTTAAGAGAGTTTAGTAGAGTTCGGGAGAGTTTAGGAGAGTTAAGTAGAGTTCGGGAGAGTTCAGGAGAGTTTAGGATTGAACGCGTGCCGAGACCACCTCTTCAAGCAGGTCTCGGTGCGCTTGTTTGATCCGCTTTTGGTGCGCACCGGAGAGCTATTGCCGCGCTCTCACCTGCCCTGACGAACCGCACCAGCTGGACAATCGAACTCTAGCACGATTCAACCGAACTAAAGGCTGTCGGTGTGAAAACGCCCTTAGACTCGTTAAGCCAAACAACGAAGACTCACAGCTACTTACTGTCCTGTCCCGCTTTTAGGAGATCATCCTGAAGCGAGCGGCCGACCTCACCGAGGCGCTCTACAGCGTCCCGCGCAGCCACAACCAGCTGCCCTCCCTCACCGGCTCTGCCGCGCACTCGGGGATGATGGGAGTCAACTCCTTCAGCAGCCAGCTCGCCGTCAACATCTCCGAGGCCTCGCAGGCCGACCAGGGTGAGAGCTCGCCACTACCCACAATCCTCTGGGAGAGAGAGAGAGAGACAGAGAGAGAGAGAGAGAGAGAGAGAGAGAGAGAAAAGAGTCTCAAACTGAAAACTGGAACTGTTTTAGGTCAAGGTCTGAAGTCTAAGGGGCTGCAGGAGAGTTCGGGAAAGTTCAGGAGAGTTAAGTAGAGTTTGGGAAAGTTTAGGAGAGTTCAGGAGAGTTTGGGAGAGTTTAGGAGAGTTTGGGACAGTTTAGGAGAGTTTGGGAGAGATTAGGAGAGTTTAGGAGAGTTTAGTAGAGTTTAGGAGAGTTTAGGAGAGTTTGGGAGAGTTTGGGAGAGTGTAGTAGAGTTTGGGAGTGTGTAGTAGAGTTTAGTAGAGTTTGGGAGAGTTTGGGAGAGTTTTGGAGAGTTTTGAGAGTTCAGGAGAGTTTAGGAGAGTTTGGGACAGTTTAGGAGAGTTTAGGAGAGTTTGGGAGAGTTTAGGACAGTTTAGGAGAGTTTAGGAGAGTTTGGGAGAGTTTAGAAGAGTTTGGTAGAGTTAAGTAGAGTTTAAGAGAGTTTAGGAGAGTTTAGGAGAAGTTGGTAGAGTTTAGGAGAGTTTGGGAGATTTAGGAGAGTTTAGGAGAGGTTGGGAGAGTTTAGGAGAGTTTAGTAGAGTTTAGGAGAGTTTAGGAGAGTTTAGTAGAGTTTAGGAGAGTTTGGGAGAGTTTAGGAGAGTTTAGGAGAGTTTGGGAGAGTTTTGGAGAGTTTGGGAGAGTTTAGGAGAGTTTGGTAGAGTTTGGGAGAGTTTAGGAGAGTTTGGTAGAGTTTGGGAGAGTTAAGGAGAGTCTAGTAAAGTCCAGTAGACTTTTATTCAGTCCCAAAGCCTTCAGTAGTCTGTAAAGTCATGTAGTGTCCAGTACATCTGTCAAGAGTTGAGTATCCTGCAGCAGAATTCAGACGAGAACGGGAGACTCCCTGCAGGAGTTACGTGTCAGGGTTTTATGGGTAAGACCGGATCTCTGCTGGTTCTGGTCTCTGCTGGTTCTGGTCTCTGCTGGTCCTGGTCTCTGCTGGTTCTGGTCTCTGCTGCTGATGTAACGGCGTCTCTGAGGATCAGAAACTCAACTAACAAACTGTCTCTGCAGTTTGAAAAGTGTCAACGTCAGCTTCACAAAATTAAAGATGTTTGTCATAACAGAAAACAGAACAGAACAGAACACAGACACACACACACATAGACACACACACACAGACACATGCACGCACACACACAGACACACACATGTACACACAGACACATGTGCACACACACAGCACACGCACGCACGCACACACACACAAATCTCCTTACAATAGCATTATTGTTTTCTGCATCAGGGTTATTTTATCTCCCTGACGCCTCATTTCTTTCTCTTTTTTCTTCTCTCTCTCTTCTGATGTCGTCGATAAGAAAGCAAGGAAAGTAAAAACAGAGGAATGGTAGACGTGGGGGAGGAAGGAAAGCAAGAGAATGAATGGGAAGTAACAAGGAAAGGAAAGCGAGAATCAAAAGGCACAGCAAGGCGTACGTTTCTGTCTCCGTCTGTCTTAATTATAGTTATTCTCCAGAATGCTTTTTTAAATCGGAAAACATTTCCAGTGTTAGAGAAGAGGTTTTCTTTTTCAGCAGCCGCTCGGGAAAACGTGCAGCAAACAGCTTGTGACGCGTCGACAGGAAGCAGATCGAGCTGCTTTTTCTCCCCGGACACCCCCCCCACACACACACAGACACACAGACACACACACACACACACACACACACACACACACTCCCTCCCTCCCCACCTTGCTCTCTCAACCATCGTCTGCTTTTCCCATTGGCCCGGCAGCAAACACCTTGCAGGAATCTGTGAGGTCATGGGAAAATTCATAACTCTTTTGTAGATTATGTGTCTGCGCTCGGCAGCCCTGGAAGAAGCACTCAGATGCTCTACTGCAGTAAAAGTACTAATACGGCACTGTGACGGTACTCTGGTACTAGTTAGAGTACTAATACCACACTGTAACAGTACTCTGGTACTAGTTAGAGTACTAATACCACACTGTAACAGTACTCTGGTACAAGTTAGAGTACTAATACCACACTGTAACAGTACTCTGGTACTAGTTAGAGTACTAATACCACACTGTAACAGTACTCTGGTACAAGTTAGAGTACTAATACCACACTGTAACAGTACTCTGGTACAAGTTAGAGTACTAATACCACACTGTAACAGTACTCTGGTACAAGTTAGAGTACTAATACCACACTGTAACAGTACTCTGGTACTAGTTAGAGTACTAATACCACACTGTAACAGTACTCTGGTACTAGTTAGAGTACTAATACCACACTGTAACAGTACTCTGGTACTAGTTAGAGTACTAATACGGCACTGTGACGGTACTCTGGTACTAGTTAGAGTACTAATACCACACTGTAACAGTACTCTGGTACTAGTTAGAGTACTAATACCACACTGTAACAGTACTCTGGTACTAGTTAGAGTCCTGCAGTGGTAATGTTACTGCAGTAGAAGTGTGTAAGTATCATCAGGGAAATGTAGTTAAAGGGTTAAAACACTGTAGAAAGGGTAAAGGGTCCAAACAGTTGTGTGTTTAATGGTCTACACACACACACACACACACACACACACACACACACACACACACACACACACAGACACTAACAGACACACACACACACACACACACAGACACACACACACACACACACACACAAACACACATACTAACAGACACACAGACACACACACACACAGACACTAACAGACATACAGTACAGGCCAAAAGTTTGGACACACCTTCTCATTCAATGCGTTTCCTTTTTATTTTCATGACTATTTACATTGTAGATTCTCACTGAAGGCATCAAAACTATGAATGAACACATATGGAATTATGTACTTAACAAAAAAGTGTGAAATAACTGAAAACATGTCTTATATTTTAGATTCTTCAAAGTAGCCACCCTTTGCTTTTTTTTATTAATAAGGGAAATAATTCCACTAATGAACCCTGACAAAGCACACCTGTGAAGGTAAAACCATTTCAGGTGACTACCTCATGAAGCTCATTGAGAGAACACCAAGGGTTTGCAGAGTTATCAAAAAAAAGCAAAGGGTGGCTACTTTGAAGAATCTAAAATATAAGACATGTTTTCAGTTATTTCACACTTTTTTGTTAAGTACATAATTCCATATGTGTTCATTCATAGTTTTGATGCCTTCAGTGAGAATCTACAATGTAAATAGTCATGAAAATAAAAAGGAAACACATTGAATGAGAAGGTGTGTCCAAACTTTTGGCCTGTACTGTACATCGTGGAGATAACGCACTGAAAGTACCAGGATGAGCCCCTAAAAACGCTCAAAAAGTTCAGTGTGGAGCGATGGACCCACACACACACATACACACACACACACAGTCACACACACATAATCACAGTCACACGTACAAACACACACAAACACACACACACACAGTCATACACACACACACACACACACACACAGTCATACACACACACACACAGACGCACACACCACACACACACAGTCACACACACAGTCACACACTGACACAGTCACACACACACACAGTCACACACAGTCATACACACACACACACACACACACACACACACACACACACATTCATTACCACTGCAGGACTTTAGCTGTAACATAGTATTGTTACAGTGTGGTATTAGTAGTGTTAGTGTATTGGTGTATTTACTGCAGTAGAGGATCTGAATACTTCTTCCAGCGCTGAACAAGCAGCACATGACAGCTCCCTACAACTCACCCCCCTCCCTCCCCCCTCCATCCTCTCCCCCCCCACCCCCCCACTACTTCCTGGTTCGGGCCAACGCAATTCCCAGCAGGGGCTGGGCTGATGGAGCGCTGCCCGGCGATGGGAAACACATGTCGGAGCGAACAGGGAGCGGCCGAGCGCTGCAGCAGCACGTCACGGCTCAACGCCAGGCTCTCTGGATTCTTCTCTAACAAAGAGACAGAAATGTTCAACAGTGTGTGTTTGTGTTGGTGTGTATCGGCACTCCCCGGGACGTCCTACCGGCCAGCAGCAACAGCAGCGTGGGAAGCAACATCGCACATCCTGCCACTCAAACGGAAACATGTTGCGGCCGCAAAGCCACGTTTGTTTTTTAATAAAAGTTCAAGTTCCTCCTCCCGGTTAACTAACGGACAGTTTGGTTTGGTTTCACCGGAGGGGAAAACATGCAGCTCTTTATTATTAAGCCTTCGAACTCTGTAGAAATACAAGTTCTCCACCAGCCATTCAGAAATACTACACAGTCCCTCCATAGGCCTTAGTGGTCCCCTAATACTGTATCTGAAGTCTCTTTTATATAGACCTTAGTGGTCCCCTAATACTGTATCTGAAGTCTCTTTTATATAGACCTTAGTGGTCCCCCTAATACTGTATCTGAAGTCTCTTTTATATAGACCTTAGTGGTCCCCTAATACTGTATCTGAAGTCTCTTTTATATAGACCTTAGTGGTCCCCCTAATACTGTATCTGAAGTCTCTTTTATATAGACCTTAGTGGTCCCCTAATACTGTATCTGAAGTCTCTTTTATATAGACCTTAGTGGTCCCCTAATACTGTATCTGAAGTCTCTTTTATATAGACCTTAGTGGTCCCCCTAATACTGTATCTGAAGTCTCTTTTATATAGACCTTAGTGGTCCTCTAATACTGTATCTGAAGTCTCTTTTATATAGACCTTAGTGGTCTCCTAATACTGTATCTGAAGTCTCTTTTATATAGACCAACTGCCACTTTGGTCGTTTGAAAGCCATGATGTTTCTCTCTCTCTCTCATGGGTGGGCCAAATTCTCTGGGCGGGCAAAGCAGAGAAAGGGGAGGTAACCTTGCTCCTTATGACCTCATAAGGAGAAGATTCCTGATTGGTCCATCTGAGCTTTCATTTTCTCAAAGGCAGAGCAGGATACCCAGGGCTCGGTTTACACCTATCACCATTTCTAGCCACTGGGGGACCATAGGCAGGCTGGGGGAACTCATATTAATGTTAAAAAAAACCTCATAAAGTGACATTTTCATACCATGGGACCTTTAACGCAACTGAGTTTTTCTGGGTCAAACTTTAAAGTTAAAATCTCTAGACACTTTTGTCACTTTTCCCAAAGTTCTTTATTGACTTGTTGTTTTGTCCAAGTTTTTTTAAGCTTTCTCCGACATTATTTTTTTGTCACTTGAGGTTTTCTCACTTTTCCCAAACTTCTACTCGTCACTTCTTTACTAAACAAGAAAACAGGAAGTGATCCTCTCTGTGTTTCCTTCCTCGCAGGTTACTCCCGTAGCTCGAACAGCGTGTCTCCTCGCGGCTACGTGCCGACCTCCACGCCACAGCAGTCCAACTACAACACGATCACGTCCACCATGAACGGATACGGAGCCGGGATGACCAACCTGGGCGTGCCCGGGTCCCCCAGCTTCCTCAACGGCTCCACCAACTCTGCTTACGCAAGTGAGTCTCTCCAAAAGACGTATTTAAAGGATAAAGAAGCCACACCTCGTCCATCTGAGACAGAGAGAGAGAGAGAGAGAGAGAGAGGGAGAGGGAACTTAACGATCCAAAAACGCACTTGGCTGTTTTTTGTTTCAGGGAACAGCTTGGTACGCTGAATTAGCTCCATGCTAACGGTAGTGAAGAGCTAACGGTATAGTGAAGGGGGATTAATCTCCGTTCACAACTCAACAACAGTGTTCGTGAAAAGTCAGGCTGAAGTTGAAGAGCGCATTATGGATAGATAGATAGATAGATAGATAGAGAGATAGATAGATAGATAGATAGATAGATAGATAAATGGATAGATAGATAGATAGATAGATAGATAGATAGATAGATAGATAGATAGATAGATAGATAGATAGATAGATAGATAGATAAATGGATAGATAGATAGATAGATAGATAGATAGATAGATAGATAAATGGATAGATAGATAGATAGATAGATAGATAGATAGATAGATAGATAGATAGATAGATAGATAGATAGATAGATAGATAGATAGATAGATAGATAGATAGATAAATGGATAGATAGATAGATAGATAGATAGATAGATAAATGGATAGATAGATAGATAGATAGATAGATAGATGGATAAATGGATAGATAGATAGATAGATAGATAGATAGATAGATAAATGGATAGATAGATAGATAGATAGATAGATAAATGGATAGATAGATAGATAGATAGATAGATAGATAGATAGATAGATAGATAGATAGATAAATGGATAGATAAATGGATAGATAGATAGATAGATAGATAGATAGATAGATAGATAAATGAGATAGATAGATAGATAGATAAATGGATAGATAGATAGATAGATAGATAGATAGATAGATAGATAGATAGATATGATAGATAGATAGATAGATAGATAGATAGATAGATGGATAAATAGATACATTTATAGATAGATAGATGGATAGATTTATAGATAGATAGATAGATGGATAGATAGATAGATAGATAGATAGATAGATAGATTTATAGATAGATGGATAGATGGATAGATAGATAGATAGATATATAGATAGATAGATAGATAGATAGATAGATAGATAGATAGATAGATAGATAGATGATAGATAGATAGATAGATAGATAGATAGATAGATAGATTTATAGATAGATAGATAGATGGATAGATAGATAGATAGATAGATAGATAGATAGATAGATAGATAGATAGATAGATTTATAGATAGATAGATAGATGGATAGATAGATAGATTTATAGATAGATAGATAGATTTATAGATAGATAGATAAATAGATAGATAGATAGATTTATAGATAGATGGATAAATAGATACATTTATAGATAGATAGATGGATAGATTTATAGATAGATAGATAGATGGATAGACAGATAGATAGATAGATTTATAGATAGATAGATGCAGTGTTCAGACTGAATAATGTTAGTGAATGAAAGTGAAGCGCTGCAGGAGGTGATTGGCTGCTTCAGTAGCTTTTCCGTCGGCGCTGTAGTTCCTCTGATTAAGGCGCCTGGAGTCGGTGCTGATGCTGGGCTTGGAAGACGCAGGTGTGTGTTTTTGTGTTTTTCGGAGAGCGGTAAAGTGTGAACCCGCCCGCGGGGAGCGCTCCGTTGTTTTCTTTGGCCGCTGTATCAAAGAACTCGCCGAGTCTCAGCGAGACTCGTTTGGGAAAGTAGCGAGCTCAAACTAAGACTCTGTGCCAGGTGATGCTGCACATCTCGCCTGGCTGAGCTGCAGATTCCCCCCGAGTGTGTGTGTGTGTGTGTGTGTGTGTGTGTGTGTGTGTGTGTGTGTGTGTGTATGTGTGTGTGTGTGACGCTTGTTTAACTATATTCGTGGGGTCCAAAAACCAGGAGTCCAGTATACTTGTGGGGTCCCGACAGCTTTGTGGGACCAAAATGCTGGACCCCACAAGTTTAAAGGGCTGTTTGAGGGTTAAGACTTGGTTTTAGGATTAGGGTTAGAATTAGGTTATGGTGAGGGTGAGGGTAACGGTTAAGGTTAGACATTTAGTTGTGATGGTTAAGGTGAGGGTAAGGGTTAAGGTTAGACATTTAGTTGTGATGGTTAAGGTTAGGGTAAGGGTTAAGGTTAGGCATTTAGTTGTGATGGTTAAGGTGAGGGTAAGGGTTAAGGTTAGGCATTTAGTTGTGATGGTTAAGGTGAGGGTAAGGGTTAAGGTTAGGCATTTAGTTGTGATGGTTAAGGTGAGGGTAAGGGTTAAGGTTAGGCATTTAGTTGTGATGGTTAAGGTTAGGGTAAGGGTTAAGGTTAGACATTTAGTTGTGATGGTTAAGGTGACGGGTAAGGGTTAAGGTTAGACATTTAGTTGTGATGGTTAAGGTTAGGGTAAGGGTTAAGGTTAGGCATTTAGTTGTGATGGTTAAGGTGAGGGTAAGGGTTAAGGTTAGGCATTTAGTTGTGATGGTTAAGGTTAGGGTAAGGGTTAAGGTTAGACATTTAGTTGTGATGGTTAAGGTGACGGTAAGGGTTAAGGTTAGACATCTAGTTGTGATGGTTAAGGTTAGGGTAAGGGTTAAGGTTAGGCATTTAGTTGTGATGGTTAAGGTGAGGGTAAGGGTTAAGGTTAGACATTTAGTTGTGATGGTTAAGGTGAGGGTAAGGGTTAAGGTTAGGCATTTAGTTGTGATGGTTAAGGTTAGGGTAAGGGGCTAGGGAATGCATTATGTCAATGACGGGTCCCCACAAAGATAGTGCCACAAACCTGTGTGTGTGTGTTTGTGTGTGTGTTTGTGTGTGTGTGTGTGGGTGTGTGTGTGTGTCGACCGAACACCGCCACGCATTGTTTGCCTCCCCCCTCCTCCGAATGTCCCCCTGTCCATCCTCCCTTGCCTCCTTCACTAACCCACTAACATTCTCACTGCATCCTTCGTGTACTCACGCTTTGGGCCGAATCCATTCATATCAGCTGCAGAAACACTACAACTTTTCCATCAGTCTTTTAAGACGTTTTTCCCCAAACTATTCAATTTAATTCAATTTTATTGATAGTATCAAATCATAACAAGAGTTATCTCAAGACACTTTACAGATAGAGTAGGTCTAGACCACACTCTATCATTTACAAAGACCCAACAATTCCAGTGGTTCCCCCAAGAGCAAGCAGTTAGTGCAACAGTGGTGACGAAAATTTCTTTTTAGGGAGAAACCTGGGACAGACCCAGGCTCCGGTTGGGGGTGTGATGAACAGTGGCAATAACAGTCACAATAAAGATAATGGAACTATGACTAGAAATAGTAGTCGTAGTAGTTCATGGCGTAGCAGGGCATAGCAGGGCGCAGAGCAGGACAGCGGTGTTTTCAGCAATTTGCATAGATGGATGGATAGATGGATGGATAGATAGATAGATGGATAGATAGATAGATAGATATATATATATAGATAGATAGATAGATAGATAGATAGATAGATAGGTAGGTAGGTAGCTAGGTAGATAGATAGATAGATAGATAGGTAGGTAGGTAGATAGATAGATAGATAGATAGATAGATAGATAGGTAGGTAGGTAGGTAGGTAGGTAGATAGATAGATAGGTAGGTAGGTAGGTAGGTAGGTAGGTAGATAGATAGATAGATAGATAGATAGATAGATAGATAGATAGGTAGGTAGGTAGATAGATAGATAGATAGATAGATAGATAAACAGATAGATAGGTAGATAAACAGATAGCTAGATAGATAGATAGATAGATAGTTTGGATGGTTGGATGGATTCACCTACTCAAAAAATACACATAGAGGAATGAAAAGAGTGCATGTATATACAAGTGTAGAACAAGTAAAAGGAAAGAAGCAGGAAAAGAAGGAGAAGAAGGGAGATGTGTGACCCTAATGAATCACATTTACATTCCCCCCTGTTTCATTTTACAGTTTCCATTTCCAAACGCTGTCCTTGAATCATTTACAGACTCACCGCGCTCCATAAACTCTGTAAAGGGACAGGCCAACATTTTCTGACTTCCTCTTCTTCTCGTTAAAGGGTGATTTTGCTTTTTTTTTTTTAAACCTGGACCCTATTGTCCTATGTTTCTAAGTGACTGATGGGAACAACAATCTTTGAAACTGGTCCAGTATTAAGCGTGAATGCTGTAACCAGCAGCCACAGACCAAGCTGCAATGTAACCCAAATATGCATCGTCAATTTGGTCCAGTTAAAGTGCTTTTTTTTGCTGCTGACAGACTCAGATTAATACTCTTAAGTGTCTGACAACATTAAGGAAAGGATCCCTACAGAAATAGACCTCTAAAACCTCTTTAAGACCTTTCTGTTTAACCAGAAACAGCTCTGAAGTCACTAGCGCTAAACCCACCAGACTCCATTTAAAAAAACAATACTTTTAGCGTGTATAGAGCCAATATATTCTCACATGTAGATCAGTAAACTATGTGTTTATTTCAACCTAAACTAGAGCTGTGATGGTTGGTCAAAATGGAAAGACAACCCAAAACGGCTTTTCGTTATTTATTTTCTTTCAATCGACTGTGAATGAAGTGGATTCTACGATGCTTAAATTACTGATTATTTACATGGAGTCTGGTGTGTTTAGTGAACACTGTTTCTCGGATGTGTTTATGTTTAAAAAAAGGATCTTACTCTTTAACAGAAAGGTCTAACTCCTTAGAAATCCTTTCCATAATGTTGTCAGACACTTAGAATATTAATCTGAGTCTGTCAGCTTTAAAAACAGCACTTTAGTGAAGGTAAATACAAGCTGGACAATTACTATTAAGTTAACATTACAGCTTGTTTCTCTGCTGCTGGCTGCAGAGATCTCTTTTAATACTGGACCTATGTCAAAGACTGTTGTTCCCATCAGTCACTTAGACACAGAAACATAGGAACATAGGGTCCAGGTAGTTACCCTTTAAGAACGTAGTCTGATGTCTGTGTGTTAA
>CM046796.1:2589265-2604265 GCA_025617405.1 Perca schrenkii
TCATTTCTTCTGATTGTGCTTATTTTATATGTATTTATATATAAAAGTATGTTTTCGGGGGAAGAGTTCCTTTTGTGATTTTAGGCCTGAATGATAGTCTCAAATATACATATATGTAAAACACATTTGATGTCTTAATACCTTTTAGATATTGTAAAAAGAGTGAACAAGTGAGAGGAATTAAACCCTTTTGTAAAAACATAAAACGTCACGACATGGTCACCCTGTTTTTTGAAAGCCGGACGTTAAAAAAAAAAAATCGCTTTCATCACTTTTGTATACGATAACGATATTTAACTTTTTTTTGTAAACGGCATCATTTGTGTTTCTGGTTCTTCTCGTCCTTTGTGTACTATTGTGAAAAATGTATAACCATGGTTATTTCTTAATGCACTAATTTTTTTCGTTGATTGTGTTGGGGCACTTAATTAAGAGCAAAATGCATCTTTAGCAACAAAAAAAAAGACGAAAAAAAAAGAGCTAAAAGTTACACACGCAAAATAAAAAAAGATGAACGCTAGAACGATATGCACCGATAAGTTTTTTTTAATTTTTATTTTATTATTTTTTTTTGCCGTTCTGAAACGGCATTAATCCTTCGGCTGTGTCTCAAACTGCCTACTTGCACACTTCAAACACTTATGACGTTTTTCCATTACTGCTCGCCTCGCCTCGACTCTACTCGCCGTTGGGTAAAGTCAAATAATAGAACAGTTACAATAGTCTGATAAGTAAAGTTATGACATAACTTTACTGTAATGCAGCCTTTAAAACCAGCAAAAGACACCACTTATGTCATCTTACAATATCCCAAATCTAAGACGATATCCAGGGTTCATTCGTTTTGAGAAAAACCTGGAAAAGTTATGTAATTTGAAAAATACAAATTCCAGGCCTTGCACACTTCAAACACTTATGGCGTTATTCCATCACGCGGTACCTACTCGCCTCGACTCTACTCGCCGTTTTTGGTTTTTCCATTACGTTAAATAGTCCCTGGTACCGGCTAAAAGGTCCTTTATTTTCAGTCTCAGAACACAAAACATTTGAAGAGAGAAATAGGCTGTGCAGTTGCTTAATCTGTCTTCATTTCAGATCAACAAAGGTCAGTTTAAGAGATTTTCGTCCGGTTTTGAGAGCCAGCGAGCCGAGCCGACCGCTCATCATTTGCATAGAGGAAAGCCCGTATTTAATATATAAAATACGGGCTGGAAAATCGCATTCACATTCACATTTCCGGTGAGCGTTTTAACATAAATGTTCCTTTTGGGACAATACTAACCATCCAAAGTGGGCACTACGGCAGGAAGTGGTCAGCGCACGTTAGCAGCGTACTGACGGAAGCATGCGGAATGAGACACAGCCCTCTTGTCATGTGAAAGTTTTATATTTCAGAAGCTTATAACTTCATAATATTCCTCAAACTTTTGCTTTTGGACCGAGCGTATCTCTTGGTTTGGGTGTTTTTAAAAGTTACAATATTTTATCAATCTTAATAATATTAGACCCGATCCTAGTCTTTGTGTTTTTATGGTGAAAAAGGATTGTACGATTTTCCAAAAAGCAGGCAGCAGCAGCAGCAGCAGCAGATTTTCAAAAAGCAAAGCACTCCAAAAAATTTCTTTTTGGGTCACCGATCTCAAGGAAAACTTGCGTGGATGTTGGCGTTGTTGTCGATGGTGCTGTTCAATCTGGATCATTCACTTATGCAACTGTGTTCCCGTCTCCGTAACGCGAGCTCGTCTTCCACACCGCCGTGGAAACGGTTGGAACATCAAAAGTCCTAAAAGTCGTGTTCGATGTCGGTAACAACATATTGTGTAAAAATGTCCAAATGTTACAAATTTTCACTGCATTATGTAGGCCTAATAACACTCGCATTATGTAATAATATTATAATATTCACTTCATTATGTAGGCCTAATAACACTCTCATTATGTAATAATATTATAATATTCACTTCATTATGTAGGCCTAATAACACTCGCATTATGGAATAATATTATAATATTGACTGCATTATGTAGGCCTAATAACACTCGCATTATGGAATAATATTATAATATTAACTGCATTATGTAGGCCTAATAACACTCGCATTATGGAATAATATTATAATATTAACTGTATTATGTAGGCCTAATAACACTCTCATTATGGAATAATATTATAATATTCATTTCATTATGTAGGCCTAAAAACACTTGCATTATGGAATAATATTATAATATTCACTTCATTATGTAGGCCTAAAAACACTTGCATTATGGAATAATATTATAATATTCACTTCATTATGTAGGCCTAAAAACACTTGCATTATGGAATAATATTATAATATTCACTGCATTATGTAGGCCTAGAAACACTTGCATTATGTAATAATATTATAATATTCACTTCATTATGTAGGCCTAAAAACACTTGCATTATGGAATAATATTATAATATTCACTTCATTATGTAGGCCTAAAAACACTTGCATTATGGAATAATATTATAATATTCACTTCATTATGTAGGCCTAAAAACACTTGCGTTATGGAATAATATTATAATATTCACTTCATTATGTAGGCCTAATAACACTCGCATTATTATATTCACTTCATTATTATTATTATTACTTCATCACTTCATTATGTAGGCATTATGTAATAATCTGCCGCATTTTGTAATAAAAACCTGAACCCAATATGGAATAAATTACGTAATAATGTATATTTTGCATTATGTAATAACCAACCAAAATGGATTCCTGTATTCATTTTTTTAATACATTGTTAGAACGTTTATTTTAGGAATTCTAGCGTGACTCAAAAATAATTTTAAAAATATACTATTTGTTCAGTAGACTACCTTTGATTGGTTGATAGGCGTCACTAACTTTATAACATAATGCGTTATTATGACATAATGCGTTGTTATGACATAATGCATTGTTGTAATGACATAATGCGTTGTTATGACAATGCGTTGTTATTACATTACATAATGCGTTGTTATGACATAATGCGTTATTATTACATAATGCATTATTACATAATGTGTTGTTATGACATAATGCGTTGTTATGACAATGCGTTGTTATTACATTACATAATGCGTTGTTATGACATAATGCGTTGTTATTACATAATGCGTTGTTACAATGCCCTACGACACAAAGGCTTCTCTTTGTTTGACAGAGTTTCAGCTCGGCAGCGATTAGCGTACATAGCTTTTTAGTTTGTAGTTTGATTCGTTTGGCGAGTTTTGAGTCAAACTGTGAGAACTTTTTTTGTTTTGCACCAGATGTTTGTCCCTCAGGTTCTCCCAAAAAACATTTGCATCATCAGCACTCACTGATCTGAAACCAAAAAAGCTACGTTAGCAGTTTAGGTCTCCTGCACATTGGCTGCGTGGCCTGTCCGTTTTTATTTGGGCTCCAATGTTAACAGGTTAGAGCATGCGTGACACGCTGGTCTCAGGCGCGCCTCGAGCCGCACCGAAAACGTGCGCTTGCTAGAAATAGAACCAACGCCTGTTTTTTGGAATATGAAAAGATGTTTATATGTCATTTTGACACAAATACATATTAAGAAATAACATTTTGATGTTTGAAAGTCTCGATTTTGACATAAATGCAGATATATAAGTGTAATTTAAAAAAAATAATAATAAATAATTAGATTTTCAAATATTGCACCTGTCAATCCAGAAGGAAATATTCTGGAGCCTATTTTGCCGTCAATACTGCCAACGTTGTCTTTGCTGTAATCAGATCAGAATATATTTATGTTTATGGGAAATATCCATTCCACGCAGCCAGTGTGCCGGAGGCCTAAGCCTTCCAAACATCCACTAAGGGTTCTTGATTTTATTGGAGTGTCAAACAGCGCCCCCCAAATCACACAAGAAGGTACTACAACACAGTGCGGGACTTTACTACAGAAACGTTGTCTTGTAATTATTACTTCTACAGCACGTAAATATAACTCAGCATCTCATAAGCACATATTAAAATAAATCATGTTTGAATTACAAGATTTGTGTACAAAATTGCACAAATTACACATTATTCATAATAACATTAGTATGTTGGTACAACAACAAACAAACTTCAGATCTCTCATTACGAGATCTGCATTTCATATTTATGAGAAAACTAATTTCCATACTAATTCTCCAAATTCACAAGAAAACCATCGTGCAAATTGGACATTTGTGTGTTTTGTTATCGAAAATAAAATTAGATGAAACCTAGTGTACAATACAAACAGAAAGCATTTCTCATAATTACAAGATCGAAATCTCTAAATTACAAAACTGACATTTACAAGAAAACTCTCACAGTTACGAAATCTGCAAGAAACTTAAAAATGACATACTTTACAAGAATCCTTTTTTTCAAGAGAACTCAGAGGTTTCATTGTTTTGAGACTTTTGGAATCAAAACATGCAGATCTCAGATCATTTATAAGATAATAAGTTTTCAGGGTTTACACTAAAGGACTGTCGTATCAGCCCGTTCTCACTCCAAACTCGTAAAATAAGGACGTTTGGACAGTTGCTGTCTGCGTCTGAATCGCCAAAAAAAGGCGCCCTTCAGCATGTTTGTAGAACGTACCGTGGAGAGCAGAAGTACGCTGGGTTTAGAGAGTAGTATGTAAGGACTTCTTGGTTGAGGGGGTGGATGGGTCAAACAACACAGGACTTCCACCCAGGAGACCAGGGATCATGTCCCGCTTGTCACGTTTCCTAAAGTCTCTTTCTTCTTCAACTGTCCCGTTCTTCCCCCGTGTCCCGGAAACGTAAAGACGATCCCACAACCTTTTCCTAAACTCAACAATCCCGTTCTCTAGGGCTGTGCTCAATTGAAGAAATTCTTTGTCGACTAACACACATTCAGTTGTATCGACTAATAATTTTATTAATAAGTTGATTTAATCGACAGATCTGTAAATCTGAGTTTCCCCGCAAAGAGTCCTGCTAAAAGCACCACTTTAATTCTTGTGTTTACCAGAGATGAGCTCATATGTTTCTTGGAAATAAGTCATTCAGCATGAAAAAAGCATCAAACATGACTAATGGACTAAAGAGATCTAAGTTGACTAAGACCAAAACCACCGATTAGTCGACTAAGAGGGAGCAGCCCTACTGTTCACGGAAACGTAAGCCCACCCACGACCTTTTCCTTAACATAACTGCGTCAAAAGGGACGCCAATAGTCCTGACCAAGCGCGCTTAGATAAAGCGCATTATATGACGCTAAAGGAGACTTTTAGCGTCAATAACAACGACAAAGGCACCTGACCAAGCTTCGGTATTTTACGAGATGGGAGTGAGAACGTGTTGGACGTATAGCAAAATAACCGTCTATCATGCCTTTAACTCCTGAATTATAAAATCATCTGAGTCGATTAAGTTCTTTGAGGTGAGGGCAGGAATCTGAAGTTTTGACACATTCGACTTTTGACTTTATGCAAATCCAACAGGACCGACTGAAACCTTCAGTCTCTGCACAACATCAGCCAGACGCCATCACGTTTGGCGTTGGGGGTTGAACATCTGTCCAGTGTCTTTTTTTAAATATACTAATAAAAACGCAGCCGGCAAACAGTCGCATCTCGCACTGAAAGTTTCCGTTCAACGTGAACCTCCGTCTCCACGTTACAAACAGCTTGCTATAATAATAATAATAATAATAATAATAATCATTTTGTTCTTTTGGTCACAGTTGTAGAAAGTTTGCTTCTCACCGTCAGCCAAGGTTTTAAAAACTGCAAATTATACTTTTTTCGATGTTTTACTTCAATGTGAAAGAGGGCAGAGGTACTGCATCTTTGTGAAATATGAAATATATCATCAAAGTATATCAAAGCACAATGTTTAATTAATGTCTTTAGAATACAAATGGGGGCGGGCAACACCCCCCCAGCTTTTTCTTTTCCTGTCTCTGGCCATGCTGTAAATAGATGCATGTTTTTTGGTTTTTATTTTCCTGTGATCAAGTGCTTTTTGTACAGAAACAGTCTAATAAAGATTACATTTGGCTTGAACTTCCGTCTGTCAAGTGTCTCATGTTTGTTTACAAAATGTGTTAAAAATTTCTGAAAATGTGTCATGTTGAAAACAATAGTTAAGTGTTTTTTTGATATAAACGGGCCAAAAGCAATTGAAAGATACAATAATTTCTGTAGACAGTTGTATAGCTGACAGTTATTAAACCGTCAGTTGAACTGTCAATTAACAATGAAAGCATGAGAGTACTAGAAAAAGTTAAGGTTTGTGTAATGAAAGCGTGAATAAAGTCATAAAAAAGTCATATAATATTATGTCGAAAAAAGTAATAAAAAGTCATAGTAGATTATGTCGAAAAAAGTCATTAAAAGTCAAAGTATAGTATATTGAATAAAGTCATAAAAAGTCATAGTATAATATGTCCAAAAAAGTCATAAAAAGTAATAGTATAGCATGTCCAAAAAAGTCATAAAAAGTCATAGTATAGTATGTTGAATAAAGTCATAAAAAGTGACATTATTCACTGCTCCATGAAAAGGATTGAACCCTTAAAACGAGCCTTCAATAGACATTCAGCACATGTTTGTCCTGAGATATTTATGAAGCTTGAAATGCACTGATTCAAACTTTATATTTATAATTCACATTACTAAAGACAGAAAATTAAAACCTCTCTAGACAGAACTAGCGTTTGATCCTCTGACCTCAGATCATCAGGTATCAGATGAGTCACCACCTCATCTTGGTGAGCTATTCCTGAAGCTCTCACTTCACCTGTTCGTTCTGTTATTTATCAGCCAACCTGAGTATATAGTATGTTGAAAAAAGGTGAAAAAACTCATAGTAATTATGTCGAAAAAAAATAAAGTAGTCATAGTATAGTACCGTATGTCAATAAAATGTATGTTATAAAAAGTCATAGTATAATATGTTGAAAAAATCATGAAAAAGTCATAGTATAGAATTTCCCAAAAAGTCATAAGAGGTCATAGTAAAATATGTTGAAAAAAGTCATAAAACGTCATATTATAGTATGTTGAAAAATTCGTAAAATAGTCATTAAAAGTCATAGTATAGTATGTCGAAAAAAGTAATAAAAAGTCATAGTATAATATGTCGAAAAAATCATGAAAAATGTATAGTATATTATGTCAAAAAAGCCGAAAAAAGTAATAAAAAGTCATAGTATAGTATGTCGAAAACAGTCATAAAAGTTCATAGTCTACTATGACTGTATTGTTTTTGTAACCATGGCAGTTGTTTTCAGATTACATTATGTGCTTACGTAATTGCAAAAGGGTTCTCGACTGTTGTAGAAAGCAATATCTACATTGCCCATTATCAGCAACCATTCATCCAATGGTCTAAAGGCTCATTCTGTTTACTAATCTGATATCATTTTAAAAGACTAACTGAGAAAACATTGGGAACCCTTTTGCAATTATGTATGCACATAATGTAATCTGAAAACTGTCATAAAAAGTCATAGTATAGCATGTCGAAACATTTCGAAAAAAGTCATAAAAAGTCATAGTATAGTATGTCGCAAAAATTCATAAAAAAAGTCATAGTATAGTATGTTGTAAAAAGTCATAAAAAGTCATAGTATAGTATGTCGTAAAAAGTCATAAAAACTCATAATATAGTATGTCATAAAAAATCATAGTATAGTATGTTGTAAAAAGTCATAAAAAGTCATAGTATAGTATGTCGTAAAAAGTCATAAAAACTCATAGTATAGCATGTTGTAAAAAGTCATAAAAAGTCATAGTATAGCATGTCATAAAAAGTTATAAAAAGTCATAGTATAGCATGTCATAAAAAGTTATAAAAAGTCATAGTATAGCATGTCATAAAAAGTTATAAAAAGTCATAGTATAGAAATGTCGTAAAAAGTCATAAAAAGTTGTAGTATAGCATGTCGTAAAAAGTCATAAAAGGTCATAGTATAGCATGTCATAAAAAGTCATAAAAAGTCATAGTATAGTATGTCGTAAAAAGTCATAAAAAGTCGTAGTATAGCATGTCGTAAAAAGTCATAAAAAGTCATACTATAGCATGTCGTAAAAAGTCAAAAAAAGTCATAGTATAGCATGTCGTAAAAAGTCATAAAAAGTCGTAGTATAGCATGTCGTAAAAAGTCATAAAAACTCATAGTATAGTATGTCGTAAAAAGTCATAAAAAGTCGTAGTATAGCATGTCGTAAAAAGTCATAAAAAGTCGTAGTATAGCATGTCGTAAAAAGTCATAAAAAGTCGTAGTATAGCATGTCGTAAAAAGTCATAAAAAGTCATAGTATAGCATGTTGTAAAAAGTCATAAAAAGTCATAGTATAGTATGTCGTAAAAAGTCATAAAAAGTCGTAGTATAGCATGTCGTAAAAAGTCATAAAAAGTCGTAGTATAGCATGTCGTAAAAAGTCATAAAAAGTCGTAGTATAGCATGTCGTAAAAAGTCATAAAAAGTCATAGTATAGTATGTTGTAAAAAGTCATAGTATAGTATGTCAAAACATTTCGAAAAAAGTCATAGTATAGTATGTCGCAAAAATTCATAAAAAAAGTCATAGTACAGTATGTCGTAAAAAGTCGTAAAAAGTCATAGCATAGCATGTCGTAAAAAGTCATAAAAAGTCATAGTATAGTATGTCATAAAAAGTCATAAAAAGTCATAGTAGAGAATGTCGTAAAAAGTCATAAAAAGTCATAGTATAGTATGTCATAAAAAGTCATAGTATAGCATGTCGTAAAAAGTCATAAAAAGTCATAGTAGAGAATGTCGTAAAAAGTCATAAAAAGTCATAGTATAGTATATTGAAAAAGTCATAAAAAGTCATAGTACAGTGAAGTCTATCAGGCTAAAAGGTTTTTGCAGTTAAGTTACATACGAACAAACGTTACGTATAAATTCTTGGCCTCTGTAATTTACGTGAAAACTATCCTACAATATGCACATTTCACATCCTCCAAATCGCAAACTCCATATCTCAAATTTATTTATATTTACACGATAAAACTAGGGTAAGAATTTGAAAATGTTCTTCATCTGAAACACTGTTTTTCAGACCAAAGTTGAATAAAATATATTGACGGTAGAAGAACTGACAGGAACCAGTAAGTTTTCAGCTGTCAGATTAATGGAAAGAGTCCAATAGAGCAGCAAAGAACCTGTAAACTGGACTGGAATAAAACGTTCTCCGTCCAAAACCTCAACATACTTCGATACCTTTCCAACATCCAGCAGAAATATTTCAACAAACAAGCCCCAAAGAGTACAGTTAATGATGAAACCGTTGGCGCCGAAGCCGAAGCTCTGACTGACGTTTGGAGTCCAGCTGATGGGAATCAATCAGTGCGGCTCAGAGCCAAAGCAGCAATCCTTCAGTCAGACTGAGAGCTCTGCAGCAGGTAAAAACATCAGCCCGGGACTGAAAGAGAATTACGTGAAAAAGTTTGTTTGGAAGAAGTGATCCAGGAGGCTTTAGATGGAGGTTTATGGTGACAGTCTGGAATCCCTCTATGGATCCCCAAGACCACAGATAGTTTCAAAGATGGACTGCGTTCTTTAAACTTTCAATGTTCTTGATTAATTAGTATGCTTTCATGTGCATCCATGAAGACCTTCTACGAACTGATGGCATCTGAAGTCTTTGTGGTGAAACCGTCCGACATTAAACAGATTTTACGGGAAAATTAAAGCTAACCGAAGCCAAAACCTGAGGTACAGGATCTCAGTCTGAAGCCCCCATGGGGTTCGGATTTATGTCTCTAGGAGAGGAGAGGGGGATTTAACCGTTGGGTTGTCTTCGGGGTCATAATTTGACCCATTTTCTAAATTTTAATAATAATTTATATTCTTTATTGATGCCCTATGGGGAAATTACAATTTACACTCTGTTGTTAATACACACTACCTACAGGCCTGAAATACACACACATGCACTAATATCAGAGGAACTCTGAGCAGTTGAGGGGAGTTCAGTGCCTTGCTCAAGAGCCCCTTGGCAGTGCCCAGAAGGTGAACTGGCATCTCTCCAGCTACCAGTCCACACTCTGTACTTTGGTCCGTATGGGGACTTGAACCCGCAACCCTCTGGTTCCCAACCTAACACCCTACAGACTGAGCTACTGCCACCCCAATTGGCTATACACTACCGGTCAAAAGTTTGGGGTCACTTAGAAATGTCCATTCCACTCCATTTACAGACAGAATACCAGCTGAGATCAGTTGCATTGTTTTTTTAACCAGGGCAGCAGTTTTCAGATCACATTATGTGCTTACGTAATTGCAAAAGGGTTCTCCAATGTTGTAGAAAGCAATATCTACATTGCCCATTATCAGCAACCATTCATCCAATGTCCCAAAGGCCCATTCTGTTTACTAATCTGATATCATTTTAAAAGGCTAACTGAGAAAACATTGGAGAACCCTTTTGCGATTAAGTAAGCACATAATGTAATCTAAAAACTGCTGCCCTAAATAAAAAAAACAATGCAACTGATCTCAGCTGGTATTCTGTCTGGAATGGAGTGGAATGGACATTTCTAAGTGACCCCAAACTTTTGACCGGTAGTGTAAATGTCCTAGATTTCTATATCAGAAATATGGGTTTCTTTTTAACTACCTAGTTTTGATAATAAATAACACGGATGATGATTCCATACAAAACGCTTCGCAAGTACAATAAAAGACCGGATTTCTACTTTCATTCACAATTTTGGGTGTTTTGTTCAATTTTTTTTTTTTTAATTAAAGTTTCAAAGCTGAACCCGACTAAGTGCTGACATATACCCTTCCTTGATTATCCTTCCTTTAATATTAGTCTAAATAATTCATAATTCCTGCTTTTTTAACTCAAGAATTAGGTACAATTTCCTAAAAAGGAGGTTTATTGACCATGAATTCCAAAAATAGGTGTAAAACTATATAAGTTGGTGATGGTGTTCATACATGGTAGTGACAATAAGTGTTATATGTAAATAAAAAAAAAAAATACAAATAAAAAGCACCAAAAACATTGAAAAAAAGCGCCAAAAATGTCAAAAAAAGAGATAAAGATGCCAGGGAAAATGTTGATTTTGGACCTGGGAGTACGATGCATGGTCTAATGGATGACAACACAAGGGTTAAACATTTCCTGCGCTAGGGCTGGGTGACCAAAAACCATATATCTGTTCTTCTCACAATACATAGCTCGGTATTTCCACAGAATGAGCTAAATGTTCGGTTGTTAGTCAAAGCCGCACGTGAGATGTAATAGTGGGGGGTCTGGGTGCCCTCCACTAGGGACATTTTGACTTAATTTCCTGCATTCTGATACACCTTTATGCACCAATTTACGGTGGAAATCCCTTTATTTAGCCTAAGTGAAGATAAAAAAACAGATAACATTCAAAATATATCAAAAATATAATAGAATGTATTTTGTTGTGGGTCATTGAGCATTTTTAAGTTGGTATATGGAAATCCTGGAGCTTTCTTAGTGGGTATACTGTTATACCTGTGTATCACGTAGACTACACCCCTGGATTAATGTGTTCTGGATGAATGGATGAGCTGTTGGGTCTCTGAAATGTGGATCAGTGTTTCCCAAAAAGGCCCAAGATGACGTCCTCAAATGTCTTGTTTAGTCCACAACTCAAAGATCTTCAGTGTCCTGTCCCAGAGGAGAGAAGAAACTAGAAAAATATTCATATTTAACAAGCTGAAATCACACAAGTTTACCTGTTTTCAAACTGATTAATAGATTATCAAAATAGTTGGAGATTAATTTAATAGTTGACGACAAATCAATTCACCTTTGCAGCTCTAATCAAGTCTTGACATTGGGTTTTAATGTTCTTATTTACTCACTGCTGCTCCACTGATAATGTATTAATAATAATGTGAATGTGACAACAATGACAGTAAAGTATCTTGAATCTTGAAATGTAAAACCAGTGTTTTACCAAAACCAAGAGAAGCTCAGAACGTTAACAAATAATAAGGACAAATAAAATAAATAAATAAGGACAAATAAAAAGCCTTTAGCAGACTTGTAAGAAGTCAGACTTCTCAGTTCGTTGACGCTGAGAGAAAAAGACAATGTTCCCTTCAGAGTGTGATAAGTTCTTTTTAAAGTCTGAAGGTCAGCTGCGGTCTTTATCAGGCCTGCAGTCCTGAACAGGAAGTCTGCTTTCCATCGTGGAAAGACCAGAACAAGGCCGATATCAGGGTCTGCAGCAGAGAAGAGAGGAGAGGAGGAGGAGGAGGAGGAGGAGTAGGGGGGTGTTTGGCAGCGCTGGGCCTGCCGAGGCTCCGTTACAGGAACAATTAACTTTCCCTCCACCGTCAGCATCAACCTTGATGAGTTGTGAAGTCAGTTTTCATGAATACACAGCGCTCGTTAGCGGAGAGCGAACGCCCGGGGCTACAGCAGCAAAAAAAGACCCTCCCTGAGTCTGCACATCCACGGCCAAAGACTTCCCCGTTTGGCGGCAACGAGCAAGTACACTTAGAAGTTAGTGATCAAGAAATCTTACTTGTTACAGAGCAAGAAAGAAAGTATTTCTAGTTAGGAAACAACATGGAGGCACGGAAGCTTTCTGTTTAGGAGGCAAGGGGCTAAAAGGAAACAAATTCTGATGAGTAATGAGCAAGAAAGTGACTAAGTTAGTGAGAAATCAACAAGTTAGTGACCAGTGGTGGAAGTATTGATTATTTACTTAAGTAAAAGTACTAATACCACAGTGTAAAAATACTCTGTTACAAGTTAAAGTCCTGCATTGAAAATGTTACTTGGTAAAAGTCTGTAAGCATCATCAGGAAAATGTACTTAAAGCGCATGGTCCCACAGCCCTATGTTCCCACAGCTCTATGTTCCCACTGCCCAATGGTCCCACAGCCATATATTCCCACATTTCAAAGATTATTTTCAAAATTAGGTCCTATGTTCCCATTTTTTTCCAAAATTAGGACCTATGTTCCCACATTTCTAAGATTTTTTTTCCAAAATTAGGCCCTATGTTCCCACATTTCTAAGATTCTTTTCAAAATTAGGTCCCATTACCACATTTCTGAAAAAGGAAATGTGGGAACATAGGGCCTAATTGTCAGTAAAAAAAAATAAATTCTTAGAACTGTGGGAACATAGGCATGCTCCCGAATACACAGTCCTTGTTAGCAGAGAGCTAACGCCCAAGGCTACGGCAGCAAAACTCCCAACCTTGGACCCTCCTTGAGTCTGCACATATTTGGCCAAAGACTGCACGCTGCAGCTGCCAGACCGAGCTGAACACCGACCAACTCGTGTGCACAAGGAGAGACAAAGATGAAGTGTTGCATCGCTGAGAGAGGCTTTTAACAGTTCGGACAGATTTTGATGGATTCGGTGAGTCAGAAACCCTCGATCGAGATTCTTGTGGACAGATTTTAGAGGGGAGAGGTTGAGATTGAAAGAGAAGCTGCTGATCGGTTGAACAGGTTTTTGGTGAATGAGGAGGAGAGCTGAGAGTACATTTACTCAAGTAATGTACTTAAAGGTCCAATATGTGGGAATTTCTCCCATCTAGCGTTGAGATATAACTTCTACTCATATGTGTAGCAAACACACACCCATTATTTAAAGGGGCACTATGCAGTTTTGGCCATTTCTTCGCTGTTTTTCTCTATAGAGCTCCCCCTACAGGTTATTCTATAGAGCTCCCCCTACAGGTTTCTCTATTTTAGCCGGCTCAGCCATGACGATAGTGTGAAAAACTCCATCTCTATCTTGTTAGCCGGTTCCTGAATGGGCATATGTGTGTGCAGGGCTGTGAAGCAATTCTTTACATTGCGAGACCTGATATCACCAAGGGGGTTAGCGAGCGTCTGGAATGCGTAGCTCCTATGGCACCATTTTGATGATAACAAGCCATCACCTCCCATCCCATTGACTCCCATTCATTTTGACGTCACTTAGACAGAGAATAACTTTACATCTGAAGCGTTTAAAGACTCTATTTGTCCGTTGTTTATTTCTAAAGAAACACGACAATGTATAAAAGGCTCCATTACCTTGTAGCTCACGTTATGGCTCCGTAGCAGACGCTTTTATAAAAATAGGCTAACGATTGGGTCATAACCACGAGACTTACTGTCACACAGTAGAGAAATTACCATATAGTACAGGAGAAGCTCACAGGCAGTTTGGACTTCCATTATCTGTTTAGGTTTAATTACTAATGTTAACTAGCATGTTAGTGATCAGTAATTAGCCTGTGTCTATGTTATCTCCTTACATATACCAACGCTCTCCGTCTCTGTAAGATTGGGAATGATTGAGATTTCTCTCGGCACAGCTACCAGAAGACTTCACACTTTCAAACACGTTGCTCACGTCACATTTACGTTGTTTCTGTCAGTTGGAGGCTGCTCAGTAATGCTCAGCGCTCACCGGAAAATTGCTTCTAATATCCTTCACTGGTCATCTCGAAAAAAGTCATATAACCATTCCAATGACTCTGAAGCTGATCAAAAAAACTGCATAGTTCCCCTTTAATAAGAAGAAAGCTAAAATACTTTGTACTCCATTACATTTATTTAACAGCTTTTGGTTACTTTTCAGATGACAGTTTTCCCCTTCTAGTGAAAACCAAGTATGTGTTCCTTTATGTGTTGAGAAAATCATTATCACTTCTTAAGTTAAATAAAGTCTTTAAATAGCCTTTTGGATCCGGTGAAACATGCACTTTCCCCCATATATAAATTACTTAACCTTGTCTTGGATTCTCAATCTAATTGCATGCTTTTATTTTTTTAAATACATATTATTTTAGCATCGTGGGAGCCTGAGAACAATGGCTGCTTCTCTGTAATTGTCGTGCGATTGAAGAAACAAAGTATAAAGTTCTCAGCTTAATAAAATTTAGGGAATGATTTACGAATAGTTTTTCTACTTCTCAGGCTGAATAGGCTCGTTGACAGCAGCTGTTGAGAGCTTACAGGAGGAGAGAAGGCCAAAAAGATTCTAGTTACAG
>CM046796.1:2609265-2637264 GCA_025617405.1 Perca schrenkii
CAGAAAAAGACAATCGGAAAAACAGTTACAACTGCCAGCAAGTTACTTGGGACATTGAACATAATTTACAAAGACAGACTGGTGAGGAAGGCCAATAACATTGTATGGGACTACACACACACACCCCTGGCATCTCATTTTAAACTACTGACATCTAGGCGTCGTTTCTGCCAACACCTTCTGACCAAGAACAGATCCAAATTCTCTTTTGTACCACAAGCCATAACAGCCTTAAATCAGTCAGAATAAGCTAGTGGTCCAGCTGGCTTGGTCATACCCCGAGGGTGTATAGTGTTGTATAGTGTGTGATGTATGTTCATCATGTTATGTCTGTCGGTGTCTGATGTAAGGACAATTTGTTTCGTGTCATATGTCTGATGTCCTGTCATGAAGTGCCTTGCGACTGTGCCGCAAACCCAACTGCCCCACGGGGTCAATAAAGTTATCTACTACTACTACGAGGTCGTGAAACGAAGGTTTCTGCTCCAGTAAAAGCTACAAGTCCGTACGAAAAGAACCTTGTTTTTAAGAAAAACATGTTTAATTCGCGATCTTATGGAGAAAAACTACACTACCCACCAGTGCTTTAAATTAACTTCACCGGCCAACATGACAAGTACATTTTTTAAATTTTTATTATTTTTATTACAACAATTTTAATAACTTAATTACTTAAAGGTGCACTATGAGTTCCTGCATGACGTCACTTTTTTTGACGTTCCAAGTAAATTCAAAACAAAACAGAGCAAGCTCGCCCCTCCCCCCCCATGTTTCCATAACTGAATAACTGTCAGTACCCCCACCCATCTTGTCAGTGATTGGCTGGAATGTGATTTGTTAATATTTTAGTGCACGGCCTGTGCCCCTAGTGTTTGTTGAGACCAGGCTTTTTCACAGTGTGTTCAGGGGGCAGGCAGCTAGCGGATCAAGGAGAGATGCCTACGATTTGAGACAAAAATTAAATCACGCTGAATCCCTGCAGGAACTCATAGTGCACCTTTAATTTCATCGATACCGCACGCTAGACACGTAGCCAACGGTTGTACAACACATCACAACCATAGACAGTAAAATTAATAGACAAAGCGACGCCGTAGACTTGCCAAGGAGACCAGTGAAAGATATTAGAAGTCTCTTTCCCGGTGCTGGCTGAGCGTTACTGAGCAGCCTCCAACTGAGCTTGAAGACGTAGATGTGACGTGAGCAACCTGTCTGAAAGTGTGAAGTCTTCTGGTAGCTGTGCCGAGAGAAATCTCAATCATTCCCAATCTTACAGAGACGGAGAGTGTAGGTATATGTAAGGAGATAACATAGACACAGGCTAATTATTGATCACTAACATGCTAGTTAACATTAGTAATTAAACCTAAACAGATAATGGAAGTCCAAACTGCCTGTGAGATTCTCCTGTACTATACGGTAATTCCTCTACTGTGTGATAGTAAGTCTCGTGGTTATGACCCAATCGTTAGCCTATTTTTATAAAAGCGTCTGCAACGGAGCCATAACGTGAGATACAAGGTAATGGAACTCGCTGTTACCATGGAAATGTTAACACCACTAGAGCCAGCTTCTACCATTGAATTATATGATAGTTCCTGTACACAGTATTGTACCTTTGTTTTGTTGCCCCTAAATGAAATGTGTTATGGTCAGGATTTATCTCATAGCTTATTGGCTTGCTTCCACGCTTAAAACTGTTTGTATCAGCATTTAATGAAATGTCAACGGAGATATTGAATGGGGGAAGTAGGCAGGGGTTGAGAGAGACAAATACTGTGGGATTTAGATTTTTTTATTTATAGTCAAAATTGAAAGCTAATTTCAATCGTTTTTTTTATTTATTCATAGATTTGACACTTTTGTTCTGTTGCTGGCAGATTTGGGCCTCCATACACACGTTGTTGGCAGTTTAGCAGAATAGTATTCGGCATTTTGACTGATGGATTCATTCTGCGTCCTTCGCATAACTTGTCCATTAAAGTCCATCTACATGCGAGTCTTCCATTGAGATTCCTGAAGCGGAGTGATCATCATCAGGTCGGTCTCAGAGGCAGAAATCAGTCTTAATAAATCAATCCCCAGCCTGGGTGAGCTCTCCATCGCTCCCTCAGCTGCTTGCTAAACAAATGGATTCAGCATGTTTAATGAGGGAGGGGGAGGGGGGTGGAGGGAGGTAAGTAATACCTTTAATGATCTCAGCAGACCAAAAATCACTGGCACCGGCCCAGAGCCAGCGAGCCCGTTGGGGAGGTGTTTTGGACAGCGGCACCACTGCAGCCAAGGATAAAGATGCTCTGGTATGGAGGTAGATTTACGGCAAGAGTGCTCTCCCTCTCGCTCTCTCTCTCTCTCTCTCTCTCTCTCTCTCTCTCTCTCCCTCTCTCTCCCGCCCACGCTTGTGTGTGTGAGCTATGAGTTAGGAGGGCGGTAAAAAAGGGCCACACATGGACATCACAGGCCTGGGGATGTCTCTGTGGTACGAAGTGTTAACGATGTCTCTAAGTTAGGACTCGGGCAGATGATGATTTGGAAAGCGGGACGTTGTCTCCGTTCAACACATTCTCACTTCAATAATGTCAAAAAGCAACGCGTGGTCAGCTACCTTTGGCGTCATGTTATTGGCACAAAACGTCTCCTTTAACGTCATATTAAGACACTCTTGGTCGGGACTCTTTGCGTCACTTTTTGACGCACTAGGTCGGACGTACGTTTAACTGACATGAAGCACAAGAACGGGACAGTCGGGCAACTACTTTTGTCTCTCTGCATACTACTCTCTACTGCCCACTCTCTACATACTACTCTCTACTGATGTCTCTCTACATACTACTCTCTACTGTTGTCTCTCTACATACTACTCTCTACTGTTGTCTCTCTACATACTACTCTCTACTGCTGTCTCTCTACATACTACTCTCTACTGCTGTCTCTCTACATACTACTCTCTACTTCCGTGTCTCTCTACATACTATTCTCTACTGCCGTGTCTCTAAATACTACTCTCTACTGCTGTCTCTCTACATACTACTCTCTACTGCTGTCTCTCTACATACTACTCTCTACTGCCGTGTCTCTCTACATACTACTCTCTACTGCTGTCTCTCTAAATACTACTCTCTACTGTTGTCTCTCTACATACTACTCTCTACTGCTGTCTCTCTACATACTACTCTCTACTGTTGTCTCTCTACATACTACTCTCTACTGCTGTCTCTCTACATACTACTCTCTACTGTTGTCTCTCTACATACTACTCTCTACTGTTGTCTCTCTACATACTACTCTCTACTGTTGTCTCTCTACATACTACTCTCTACTGCTGTCTCTAAACATACTACTCTCTACTGTTGTCTCTCTACATACTACTCTCTACTGTTGTCTCTCTACATACTACTCTCTACTGCTGTCTCTAAACATACTACTCTCTACTGTTGTCTCTCTACATACTACTCCAACTTCCCGGAAGTCGGCTTATTATCGGAAGTTTATACGTTACCATGGGTATGGTACACATAAAAATGGCTGCTGCTCTGACCATTCTGCTACATTGATTTGAATGGAAATTGCCTTTCTATCCATTTTATTTCTATGTTTGAAACCACACCTACACCCTTGCTCCTATGTGATTTGAAACCTCAAAATTTCCAGTTATATCACAGAACTGAACTCTTCTTAGATTTGTGCTTGTAGCGGGCGGGGGTAAGGTCAAAAAATGTGCAGCTATCTGCAATGCAACACACCGATGCATCTCCAAGCAGCGCTGGGACTTCCCCGTGGTGATGTGGAGTGCTGCATTAAAGGTAATGTACATCCAAGCAGCCCGGCAGGTTCTCACCTCGCTGCTCCCTTTGGAAGTTAACGCTCCGTAGCGTTGAAGGACATCGTCTGGCGTCCATTTTGGAAGGCCCCAAATCACAGAAAGATGAGTCTCTTACATGAGCTTGATGGGCGTATTATCGTATCAACGACTTCCAGCGAGCGGGATTCTTTGTAAAGGCCATCTTTGAGTGGATAATGGACGTGAGCCAGCTGCCCCCAGAATCCATTTGTGCCCTCTGTGATGTTGCATGAAGCCTCGATACATAATCACCGGCCCTCCGGAGACATCTTAGGAAGCTCGAACAGACTCGAGGGACAAATGGTTCTCATCAACTCTTACCCAAATACCATCACTTAAAGAATAATCATTTAAAACCCTAAAGACAAAGAATGAAGTTATTCGAAACAGGAGCAGCAGAGCAAACTGTTGAAGAAATACTGACTATGGCATTCAAATTACAGTGCTTTAATTATAGAGCTATATGTACGAATGCAGGTCTCGACATTAAGGCTTGTCCGCTTGTCTCGGACAAGTGGATTTTTTGTAGGGCAATTGGAAGAGAAATTTATTTTAATCATGTTGATAGTGTTTAGATGCCTTCAACAGTTTGTTTGAATTCTGCATTAGCAAAACACACACACAAATTATTAAAATAAATACCTAAAATGATAAATCTTTACCCAGAAAAGTGACTTTTGTGCATGGACAAGTGAAACGTAAATGTACTTGTCCAAAGGACAAGTGCCTCAAAAAGTTAATGTCGAGCCCTGGAATGGTTCATAAGCTTTATTTATAGAGCTATATGTACGAATGGTTCATGTGAACAGGCTGCAAATAGACATTTTATACATTAACATGATCACATGTCTGTGTTATTTTCATGCCACGTTAACTTTTAATATCAGGTCATGTTCGAACCAAAAACATTTAATGGTGGTTATATATAAAAAAAATGTCAGTAGTAGCCTAGTGTAGATACATTCAATGAGCAGCTCCATTATGAACGCATTTTCATGAATGGGTTTGTAATATATCGTACGAAAACCAATGCACAACAATTTGTATGATATTTTACGAAATTACAGCGACTGCCGGCCGGTCATATAGTTAAGATTAGTGTCTTTACAGTTAACAAAAGGTGACTGTGAGCACCATGAGTATTCGTCCTTTAAGTTAAGATTAGAAAAAAGATTGTGTTTTGGGTTAAAAGCGGCCCCCTTAAGTAGTACTCCTGGGGCATGTTTCCTGGGGGAAAGTCTTGTGTTTTCTCCTTAACTTCTTCAGGACATGAACACCTGTTTCCTGGGTGAAAGTCTTGTGTTTTCTCCTTAACTTCTCCAGGACATGAACACCTGTTTCCTGGGTGAAAGTCTTGTGTTTTCTCCTTAACTTCTCCAGGACATGAACACCTGTTTCCTGGGTGAATGTCTTGTGTTTTCTCCTGAACTTCTTCAGGACATAAACACTTGTTTCCTGGGTGAAAGTCTTGTGTTTTCTCCTTAACTTCTTCAGGACATGAACACCTGTTTCCTGGGTGAAAGTCTTGTGTTTTCTCCTTAACTTCTCCAGGACATGAACACCTGTTTCCTGGGTGAAAGTCTTGTGTTTTCTCCTTAACTTCTTCAGGACATGAACACCTGTTTCCTGGGTGAAAGTCTTGTGTTTTCTCCTTAACTTCTTCAGGACATGAACACCTGTTTCCTGGGTGAAAGTCTTGTGTTTTCTCCTTAACTTCTTCAGGACATGAACACCTGTTTCCTGGGTGAAAGTCTTGTGTTTTCTCCTTATCTTCTTCAGGACATGAACACCTGTTTCCTGGGTGAAAGTCTTGTGTTTTCTCCTTAACTTCTTCAGGACATGAACACCTGTTTCCTGGGTGAAAGTCTTGTGTTTTCTCCTTAACTTCTTCCAGGACATGAACACCTGTTTCCTGGGTGAAAGTCTTGTGTTTTCTCCTTAACTTCTTCAGGACATGAACACCTGTTTCCTGGGTGAAAGTCTTGTGTTTTCTCCTTAACTTCTTCAGGACATGAACACCTGTTTCCTGGGTGAAAGTCTTGTGTTTTCTCCTTAACTTCTTCAGGACATGAACACCTGTTTCCTGGGTGAAAGTCTTGTGTTTTCTCCTTAACTTCTTCCAGGACATGAACACCTGTTTCCTGGGTGAAAGTCTTGTGTTTTCTCCTTAACTTCTTCCAGGACATGAACACCTGTTTCCTGGGTGAAAGTCTTGTGTTTTCTCCTTAACTTCTTCAGGACATGAACACCTGTTTCCTGGGTGAAAGTCTTGTGTTTTCTCCTTAACTTCTTCAGGACATGAACACCTGTTTCCTGGGTGAAAGTCTTGTGTTTTCTCCTTAACTTCTTCAGGACATGAACACCTGTTTCCTGGGTGAAAGTCTTGTGTTTTCTCCTTAACTTCTTCCAGGACATGAACACCTGTTTCCTGGGTGAAAGTCTTGTGTTTTCTCCTTAACTTCTTCCAGGACATGAACACCTGTTTCCTGGGTGAAAGTCTTGTGTTTTCTCCTTAACTTCTTCCAGGACATGAACACCTGTTTCCTGGGTGAAAGTCTTGTGTTTTCTCCTTAACTTCTTCCAGGACATGAACACCTGTTTCCTGGGTGAAAGTCTTGTGTTTTCTCCTTAACTTCTTCCAGGACATGAACACCTGTTTCCTGGGTGAAAGTCTTGTGTTTTCTCCTTAACTTCTTCAGGACATGAACACCTGTTTCCTGGGTGAAAGTCTTGTGTTTTCTCCTTAACTTCTTCCAGGACATGAACACCTGTTTCCTGGGTGAAAGTCTTGTGTTTTCTCCTTAACTTCTTCAGGACATGAACACCTGTTTCCTGGGTGAAAGTCTTGTGTTTTCTCCTTAACTTCTTCAGGACATGAACACCTGTTTCCTGGGTGAAAGTCTTGTGTTTTCTCCTTAACTTCTTCCAGGACATGAACACCTGTTTCCTGGGTGAAAGTCTTGTGTTTTCTCCTTAACTTCTTCAGGACATGAACACCTGTTTCCTGGGTGAAAGTCTTGTGTTTTCTCCTTAACTTCTTCCAGGACATGAACACCTGTTTCCTGGGTGAAAGTCTTGTGTTTTCTCCTTAACTTCTTCAGGACATGAACACCTGTTTCCTGGGTGAAAGTCTTGTGTTTTCTCCTTAACTTCTTCAGGACATGAACACCTGTTTCCTGGGTGAAAGTCTTGTGTTTTCTCCTTAACTTCTTCAGGACATGAACACCTGTTTCCTGGGTGAAAGTCTTGTGTTTTCTCCTTAACTTCTTCAGGACATGAACACCTGTTTCCTGGGTGAAAGTCTTGTGTTTTCTCCTTAACTTCTTCAGGACATGAACACCTGTTTCCTGGGTGAAAGTCTTGTGTTTTCTCCTTAACTTCTTCAGGACATGAACACCTGTTTCCTGGGTGAAAGTCTTGTGTTTTCTCCTTAACTTCTTCAGGACATGAACACCTGTTTCCTGGGTGAAAGTCTTGTGTTTTCTCCTTAACTTCTTCAGGACATGAACACCTGTTTCCTGGGTGAAAGTCTTGTGTTTTCTCCTTAACTTCTTCAGGACATGAACACCTGTTTCCTGGGTGAAAGTCTTGTGTTTTTCTCCTTAACTTCTTCCAGGACATGAACACCTTTTTCCTGGGTGAAAGTCTTGTGTTTTCTCCTTAACTTCTTCAGGACATGAACACCTGTTTCCTGGGTGAAAGTCTTGTGTTTTCTCCTTAATTTCTTCAGGACATGAACACCTGTTTCCTGGGTGAATGTCTTGTGTTTTCTCCTGAACTTCTTCAGGACATGATCACCTGTTTCCTGGGTGAAAGTCTTGTGTTTTCTCCTTAACTTCTTCCAGGATATGAACACCTGTTTCCTGGGTGAAAGTCTTGTGTTTTCTCCTTAACTTCTTCAGGACATGAACACCTGTTTCCTGGGTGAAAGTCTTGTGTTTTCTCCTTAACTTCTTCCAGGACATGAACACCTGTTTCCTGGGTGAAAGTCTTGTGTTTTCTCCTTAACTTCTTCCAGGACATGAACACCTGTTTCCTGGGTGAAAGTCTTGTGTTTTCTCCTTAACTTCTTCAGGACATGAACACCTGTTTCCTGGGTGAAAGTCTTGTGTTTTCTCCTTAACTTCTTCCAGGACATGAACACCTGTTTCCTGGGTGAAAGTCTTGTGTTTTCTCCTTAACTTCTTCCAGGACATGAACACCTGTTTCCTGGGTGAAAGTCTTGTGTTTTCTCCTTAACTTCTTCCAGGACATGAACACCTGTTTCCTGGGTGAAAGTCTTGTGTTTTCTCCTTAACTTCTTCCAGGACATGAACACCTGTTTCCTGGGTGAAAGTCTTGTGTTTTCTCCTTAACTTCTTCCAGGACATGAACACCTGTTTCCTGGGTGAAAGTCTTGTGTTTTCTCCTTAACTTCTTCCAGGACATGAACACCTGTTTCCTGGGTGAAAGTCTTGTGTTTTCTCCTTAACTTCTTCCAGGACATGAACACCTGTTTCCTGGGTGAAAGTCTTGTGTTTTCTCCTTAACTTCTTCCAGGACATGAACACCTGTTTCCTGGGTGAAAGTCTTGTGTTTTCTCCTTAACTTCTTCCAGGACATGAACACCTGTTTCCTGGGTGAAAGTCTTGTGTTTCCTCCTTAACTTCTTCCAGGACATGAACACCTGTTTCCTGGGTGAAAGTCTTGTGTTTTCTCCTTAACTTCTTCCAGGACATGAACACCTGTTTCCTGGGTGAAAGTCTTGTGTTTTCTCCTTAACTTCTTCCAGGACATGAACACCTGTTTCCTGGGTGAAAGTCTTGTGTTTTCTCCTTAACTTCTTTCAGGACATGAACACCTGTTTCCTGGGTGAAAGTCTTGTGTTTCCTCCTTAACTTCTTCCAGGACATGAACACCTGTTTCCTGGGTGAAAGTCTTGTGTTTTCTCCTTAACTTCTTCCAGGACATGAACACCTGTTTCCTGGGTGAAAGTCTTGTGTTTTCTCCTTAACTTCTTCAGGACATGAACACCTGTTTCCTGGGTGAAAGTCTTGTGTTTTCTCCTTAACTTCTTCAGGACATGACACACCTGTTTCCTGGGTGAAAGTCTTGTGTTTTCTCCTTAACTTCTTCAGGACATGAACACCTGTTTCCTGGGTGAAAGTCTTGTGTTTTCTCCTTAACTTCTTCAGGACATGAACACCTGTTTCCTGGGTGAATGTCTTGTGTTTTCTCCTGAACTTCTTCAGGACATGAACACCTGTTTCCTGGGTGAAAGTCTTGTGTTTTCTCCTTAACTTCTTCAGGACATGAACACCTGTTTCCTGGGTGAAAGTCTTGTGTTTTCTCCTTAACTTCTTCAGGACATGAACACCTGTTTCCTGGGTGAAAGTCTTGTGTTTTCTCCTTAACTTCTTCCAGGACATGAACACCTGTTTCCTGGGTGAAAGTCTTGTGTTTTCTCCTTAACTTCTTCCAGGACATGAACACCTGTTTCCTGGGTGAAAGTCTTGTGTTTTCTCCTTAACTTCTTCAGGACATGAACACCTGTTTCCTGGGTGAAAGTCTTGTGTTTTCTCCTTAACTTCTTCAGGACATGAACACCTGTTTCCTGGGTGAAAGTCTTGTGTTTTCTCCTTAACTTCTCCAGGACATGAACACCTGTTTCCTGGGTGAAAGTCTTGTGTTTTCTCCTTAACTTCTTCAGGACATGAACACCTGTTTCCTGGGTGAAAGTCTTGTGTTTTCTCCTTAACTTCTTCAGGACATGAACACCTGTTTCCTGGGTGAAAGTCTTGTGTTTTCTCCTTAACTTCTTCAGGACATGAACACCTGTTTCCTGGGTGAAAGTCTTGTGTTTTCTCCTTAACTTCTTCAGGACATGAACACCTGTTTCCTGGGTGAAAGTCTTGTGTTTTCTCCTTAACTTCTTCAGGACATGAACACCTGTTTCCTGGGTGAAAGTCTTGTGTTTTCTCCTTAACTTCTTCAGGACATGAACACCTGTTTCCTGGGTGAAAGTCTTGTGTTTTCTCCTTAACTTCTTCAGGACATGAACACCTGTTTCCTGGGTGAAAGTCTTGTGTTTTTCTCCTTAACTTCTTCAGGACATGAACACCTGTTTCCTGGGTGAAAGTCTTGTGTTTTCTCCTTAACTTCTTCCAGGACATGAACACCTGTTTCCTGGGTGAAAGTCTTGTGTTTTCTCCTTAACT
This sequence comes from Perca schrenkii, assembly GCA_025617405.1. Classification (NCBI taxonomy): domain Eukaryota; kingdom Metazoa; phylum Chordata; class Actinopteri; order Perciformes; family Percidae; genus Perca; species Perca schrenkii. The sequence goes on from CM046796.1 coordinate 2,619,304, forward strand.
TCTTCCAGGACATGAACACCTGTTTCCTGGGTGAAAGTCTTGTGTTTTCTCCTTAACTTCTTCAGGACATGAACACCTGTTTCCTGGGTGAAAGTCTTGTGTTTTCTCCTTAACTTCTTCAGGACATGAACACCTGTTTCCTGGGTGAAAGTCTTGTGTTTTCTCCTTAACTTCTCCAGGACATGAACACCTGTTTCCTGGGTGAAAGTCTTGTGTTTTCTCCTTAACTTCTTCAGGACATGAACACCTGTTTCCTGGGTGAAAGTCTTGTGTTTTCTCCTTAACTTCTTCAGGACATGAACACCTGTTTCCTGGGTGAAAGTCTTGTGTTTTCTCCTTAACTTCTTCAGGACATGAACACCTGTTTCCTGGGTGAAAGTCTTGTGTTTTCTCCTTAACTTCTTCAGGACATGAACACCTGTTTCCTGGGTGAAAGTCTTGTGTTTTTCTCCTTAAACTTCTTCAGGACATGAACACCTGTTTCCTGGGTGAAAGTCTTGTGTTTTCTCCTTAACTTCTTCAGGACATAAACACCTGTTTCCTGGGTGAAAGTCTTGTGTTTTCTCCTTAACTTCTTCAGGACATGAACACCTGTTTCCTGGGTGAAAGTCTTGTGTTTTCTCCTTAACTTCTTCAGGACATGAACACCTGTTTCCTGGGTGAAAGTCTTGTGTTTTCTCCTTAACTTCTTCCAGGACATGAACACCTGTTTCCTGGGTGAAAGTCTTGTGTTTTCTCCTTAACTTCTTCCAGGACATGAACACCTGTTTCCTGGGTGAAAGTCTTGTGTTTTCTCCTTAATTTCTTCAGGACATGAACACCTGTTTCCTGGGTGAATGTCTTGTGTTTTCTCCTGAACTTCTTCAGGACATGATCACCTGTTTCCTGGGTGAAAGTCTTGTGTTTTCTCCTTAATTTCTTCAGGACATGAACACCTGTTTCCTGGGTGAATGTCTTGTGTTTTCTCCTGAACTTCTTCAGGACATGATCACCTGTTTCCTGGGTGAATGTCTTGTGTTTTCTCCTGAACTTCTTCAGGACATGAACACCTGTTTCCTTGGTGACAGTCTTGTGTTTTCTCCTTAACTTCTTCAGGATATGAACACCTGTTTCCTGGGTGAAAGTCTTGTGTTTTCTCCTTAACTTCTTCCAGGACATGAACACCTGTTTCCTGGGTGAAAGTCTTGTGTTTTCTCCTTAACTTCTTCCAGGACATGAACACCTGTTTCCTGGGTGAAAGTCTTGTGTTTTCCCCTTAACTTCTTCCAGGACATGAACACCTGTTTCCTGGGTGAAAGTCTTTATGTTTTCTCCTTAACTTCTTCAGGACATGAACACCTGTTTCCTGGGTGAAAGTCTTGTGTTTTCTCCTTAACTTCTTCAGGACATGAACACCTGTTTCCTGGGTGAAAGTCTTGTGTTTTCTCCTTAACTTCTCCAGGACATGAACACCTGTTTCCTGGGTGAAAGTCTTGTGTTTTCTCCTTAACTTCTTCCAGGACATGAACACCTGTTTCCTGGGTGAAAGTCTTGTGTTTTCTCCTTAACTTCTTCAGGACATGAACACCTGTTTCCTGGGTGAAAGTCTTGTGTTTTCTCCTTAACTTCTCCAGGACATGAACACCTGTTTCCTGGGTGAAAGTCTTGTGTTTTCTCCTTAACTTCTTCAGGACATGAACACCTGTTTCCTGGGTGAAAGTCTTGTGTTTTCTCCTTAACTTCTTCAGGACATGAACACCTGTTTCCTGGGTGAAAGTCTTGTGTTTTCTCCTTAACTTCTTCCAGGACATGAACACCTGTTTCCTGGGTGAAAGTCTTGTGTTTTCTCCTTAACGTCTTCCAGGACATGAACACCTGTTTCCTGGGTGAAAGTCTTGTGTTTTCTCCTTAACTTCTTCAGGACATGAACACCTGTTTCCTGGGTGAAAGTCTTGTGTTTTCTCCTTAACTTCTTCCAGGACATGAACACCTGTTTCCTGGGTGAAAGTCTTGTGTTTTCTTCTTAACTTCTTCCAGGACATGAACACCTGTTTCCTGGGTGAAAGTCTTGTGTTTTCTCCTTAACTTCTTCAGGACATGAACACCTGTTTCCTGGGTGAAAGTCTTGTGTTTTCTCCTTAACTTCTTTAGGACATGAACACCTGTTTCCTGGGTGAAAGTCTTGTGTTTTCTCCTTAACTTCTTCAGGACATGAACTCCTGTTTCCTGGGTGAAAGTCTTGTGTTTTCTCCTTAACTTCTTCAGGACATGAACACCTGTTTCCTGGGTGAATGTCTTGTGTTTTCTCCTTAACTTCTTCCAGGACATGAACACCTGTTTCCTGGGTGAAAGTCTTGTGTTTTCTTCTTAACGTCTTCCAGGACATGAACACCTGTTTCCTGGGTGAAAGTCTTCTGTTTTCTCCTTAACTTCTTCAGGACATGAACACCTGTTTCCTGGGTGAAAGTCTTGTGTTTTCTCCTTAACTTCTTCCAGGACATGAACACCTGTTTCCTGGGTGAAAGTCTTGTGTTTTCTCCTTAACTTCTTCAGGACATGAACACCTGTTTCCTGGGTGAAAGTCTTCTGTTTTCTCCATAACTTCTTCAGGACATGAACACCTGTTTCCTGGGTGAAAGTCTTGTGTTTTCTCCTTAACTTCTTCCAGGACATGAACACCTGTTTCCTGGGTGAAAGTCTTGTGTTTTCTCCCTAACTTGTCCAGGACATGAACTCAACGTGCTGCTGACAGTAATGAATACTTGAATACATACACATAGCAGTGCTTTACTTTTCACAGCTTTATGTACGAATGCTTCACGAGAACAGGCTTGAAAAAATACACTGTCCATAAATTAGCATCATAACATGTTCTCATTATCTCGGTGTTATTTTTGTGCCATGTTACTGTTCGTATCAGCTCCTCTCTGAACCAAAGAATTTCCAAACATTACCTCATGATGAGAAGAAAAAAGTGGCCCCTTTGATTTAAGAGATAGCAGACAAGCTGAAGTTGCATCACAGACTTATTAAGGCCGTGCATGTACAGCTGCATAGATTTACACCACATCAGACCACTTTTTTTACAAGACAGTTGATGAGATTCAAGTATCCTCCTTCACACCGCGCCGTATAAATATTTACCTGCAGTGCGTCTGATTCCATCTGTCCGGCCGCCCTCGTATATTCCCCGCTGGGAACCGTGAAGCTGTAACAGAGAGCCGGGGCTGACCGAGACTCTTATTAAAACAATGAAGCTCATAATTATCCGGGAATTCCTAAGCAGTGCTATAGTCGTAATGAGGCCACACAGGAGCCGGTGAATAAAGAATGAATGTAATAAATAAGCCATTAGATGGGCAGTAAAAACAGAAGGATATAAAAAATAAAAAAAAGAGAGAAAAAGACAACGATGAAATGAGTTCAGACAGGTCTTGTTGTCTCTTGATGAGCACTTGGAGAAGTTTCTATTTTCGCCCGTTAGCTGTTTGTTTTGCGAGTCGGACATGTTTTATTAAAAAATCTACGATGTGGATACTTTAAAGACCTGCGGTACACGTTAGAAGATCATCCTGTGATGATAATTTGCTTTCGTTTTCTCATGAGCGATTGTTATAAGTGAAGGAAGAGGGACTAGATGAGGAGACAGCTTCACTGATAAACAAGTTAAAATATTAAATTTAATTATATTATGACGCACCAAAAGAGAACTGGTGTTTGTGTTAATGTCAACACATCGATTTATTAGTTTGTTACTTGAACATACTGTATGTGAATTGTTTTAAAAGTTTTTCATCATTTTACAAGCAAGAAAAAAAGGATTTTGAGGGAATGTGTTGAGGAAAAGAGGAAAAGAAGAGATGTTTGTAGTCTGTGTGTCGTGTGCAGACAGCGTGAGGCTAACCGGACAGAACAGAAAGAAATGGTGTGTGTGTGTGTGCGTGTGTGTCTGTGTGTGTGTCCGTTTGCATGTGTGTGTGTGTGTGTGTATATGTGTGTTGTGTGTTTGTGTATGTGTGTGTGTGTGTGTGTGTCTTTGTGCGTGCATGCATGCGTGCGTGCGTGTGTGTATGTGTGCGTGTGCGTGCCTGCATGCGTGTGTGTATGTGTGCGCGTGTGTGCATGCATGCGTATGTGTGTGTGTGTCTGTGTGTCTCTTTGCATGTGTGTGTGTGTCTGTGTGTGTCTGTCTGTGTTTGTGTGTTTGTGTATGTGTGTGTGCATGCATGCGTGTGTGTATGCGTGTGTGTGTCTGTTTGTGTGTTTGTGTGTGTGTGTGTGTGTGTGTGTGTGTGTGTGTGTGTGTGTGTGTGTGTGTGTGTGTGTGTGTGTGTGTGTGTGTGTGTGTGTGTGTGTGTGTGTGTGTGTGTGTCTGTGTGTGTGTGTGTGTGTGTGTGTGTGTGTGTGTGTGTGTGTGCATGCATGCATGTGTGTGTGTGCGTGTATTTGTGAGTGTGAAGGTGCAATGCCAGAGTAGTACTCTGTCAGTAAACTTAAATCTAATCTAATCATCTAATAATTTACTTTACCCTAAAGAATGGGCCGATAACGTTCCACATACACAGAAAGGGAAATATAATAACATCTCCCATAATTTGCTTTTTTAGAATAAAGGAAAATTAAACTTAAGCTCTGAGAGCGTCATTATATTTAAATTTTTTCTTCTAGCAATGAATTTTTGAGGGTTGAAGGAAAAGAGAGTGCTCGAGCCAGTTTTTAAGTTTAAAAACAACGCTGGGATCTTTAACATCCTTTTCACACAGAAACATAAGACATCAGGGAGGTGTGTTCAGGTGCATTCTGGGCGTGCTGGTCTTACAGGGAGGTGTGTTCAGGTGCATTCTGGGCGTGCTGGTCTTACAGGGAGGTGTGTTCAGGTGCATTCTGGGCGTGCTGGTCTTACAGGGAGGTGTGTTCAGGTGCATTCTGGGCGTGCTGGTCTTACAGGGAGGTGTGTTCAGGTGCATTCTGGGCGTGCTGGTCTTACAGGGAGGTGTGTTCAGGTGCATTCTGGGCGTGCTGGTTTTACAGGGAGGTGTGTTCAGGTGCATTCTGGGCATGCTGGTCTTACAGGGAGGTGTGTTCAGGTGCATTCTGGGCGTGCTGGTCTTACAGGGAGGTGTGTTCAGGTGCATCCTGGGAGTATTGCTATCTTGAGGCTGTGATCGCTCCATTGACCAACAAAAACCTGGTCTAAAGTCAATAACGCAGCATTTCATTGTTATTTTAACAGAGCATTAGTAAAATGCTCCTAGGCTCGTGCACAGCGCGCACACACTATGCTTGTTACACACACAGGGACACACACACACACACACACATGGACGCACAGCAGCAAACACACATGCAGAAGATTACAAATAAAAATATTACGGTGCAAATCCTCCATCATAACAGCAATGCTCCAAGGTCCAAACGCGCCTGGCTTTTAAAGGGAATGGGAGATGATCTCTGATTGGTTGATTGCATGTTACGCCCAAAACACACCTATGTGTCATGCCGATCGTTAAAATAGGGCCCTGAGTGTTCTCTACCGTGATTTAAAGTCAAACAAGACTCACCTCAAGTGTCTGAAGACAAACTTTGCATTTAATGAAGAGGACTTTCCTTCCCGAGGCATTATGAAATACCATTTTTACTGCTTATGTCGGTTCTTAATTCTACATTTAATTACCGTGGTATGGCGAGGCTGCAGCATCATGACCTTTAAAACTAGACTTTGTTTAGTTGCGACGACGCTGACAGCGGAGCCGTGGAAAAACACAAATAATAAAAATAAAAAAAAAGAGGGAAGGCAGGACGGAAAGTAGATCTTTTTAATGGAGTTTAACAATCGGTCTCTGGTGGACTCATTAGGATGACCAGTTTGACTTATTTTACAGCCACGGGTAATTAGTATCTGCAGGACTTATGGCTATAATCAGCCAAGTTTTCTCTTTGACTTTCTCTCCGTTAGCCATTAACTTTGGTGTTATACTTATGCTGCAGGAAGGCGGTCAAATGGGTAAAAAGACAGCAGCCGTAAAACTAATAAAACTGTAGGGTTCCTTGTGGGGAACTTTAATACTTCCAGCGATATGATAATTCTTTTTACTTCAAAGCAGCCGTTAAAGAAAAGACAACTTTCACTGCCTTTCAGTGATGCTGTGATGGAGCAGCGAAGGCCTTGTTGGATCTGATGGGTTATTTGGGGTATTTGGGGTATTTGGGGTAACGGAGCTGGCTCCTGTAAGCTCTACGGGGGCTTCGCTGCTCAGAGAAATAACAAACCGTAGAGATGCAGAGGAGCTCTGGTGCACGGGCAAAGACAAATATTTCTTTTGTAATTGTTTATCAGAGAAAACATGTTTTACTGATCAGTATTCTTATTTATCAAACCAATTCACAACGGCACAGCGGGAAACAACTGTAGAGCGTCAGCAGTGGGAGGGTTTTTGGATGTAAAATCATCGAAATTATCTGAATTCATTTTAACAAACAAACACGGTGGAAGGGGAAGAAGAGGAAGGGCTCATCAGGAGCAAGAACAAACACACACACACACACACACACACACACACACACACACACACACACACACACACACACACACAGACAGACAGACACACACACACACACACACACACAGAGACAGACAGACACACACACAGACAGACACACACACAGAGACAGACACACACACACACACACACACACACACACAGACAGACACACACAGAGAGACACACACACACACACACACACACACACAGACACACACACACACAGCACACACAGAGACAGACACACACACACACACACACACACAGCAGACAGACACACACACACACACACACGACAGACACACACACACAGACACACACACACACACACACACACACACACACACACAGAGACAGACACACACACACACACACACACACACACAGAGAGACAGACACAAACACACACACACAGACACACACACACACACACAGACAGACACACACACACACACACACAGAGACAGACACACACACACACACACAGAGAGACAGACAGACACACACACACACACACACACACACACAGACACACACACACACACACACACACACACAGAGAGAAAGACACGCACACACACAGACACGCACAAAGAGACAGACACACACACAGACATGCACACATGCACACACACACACACACACACATATAGAGACACACACACACACGCACACACAGACAAGCACGCAGACAGGCACACACGCACATACACACACACATACACACACACAGACACACACACAGACACACACAGACAGAGACAGACAGACACGCATAGAGACACACACACAGACACACACAGAGAAAGACACGCACACACACACACCACAGACACAGACAGACACACACCACAGACACACACACACAAACAGACATAATCGTTTCAAAACAAAGTTCCGTGCTTGTCAACAACACTGGCTTAGCTGTGTCATCCCCCCCCAGCTCCACACGTTTCTCCAAATATGGTCAACTTCTGGCTCCAAAAAAAAGCCAAAATGCAAACTCAAAGCTTGGAAAGGTGATGTCATGGCTGCTACGGGCGTTACTCATCCATGTACAGTCTACGGAGCAATCTCACGGATCTGCACAGGAAGCCAGGTGACATTCATACTTCCAAATGCAATCTCTAATTTAATAATCTGGTGGAAATATATTCTCTACAGATGTTTGCAGTGACAAGGATGATGTGAAACCTGATGTTTCAACATGTTAGGCCTCCTGCACACTCGACACAACCTCGAGACATGAAAAAAAAAACATGAAAATGTCCTTTATGAAATGTATTTGTGTCAGAATGACATATAAACATCTTTTAGTATTCTATTTTTTTCTGGAAACGTTTCCAACACGCTGTGGGCTGTGGGACCATAGAGCTGTGGGAACATAGGACTGTGGGAACATAGAGCTGTGGGAACATAGAGCTGTGGGAACATAGAGCTGTGGGAACATAGAGCTGTGGGAACATAGGGCTGTGGGAACATAGGGCTGTGGGAACATAGAGCTGTGGGAACATAGAGCTGTGGGAACATAGAGCTGTGGGAACATAGAGCTGTGGGAACATAGGACTGTGGGAACATAGAGCTGTGGGAACATAGAGCTATGGGAACATAGAGCTGTGGGACCATAGGGCTGTGGGAACATAGAGCTGTGGGACCATAGGGCTGTGGGAACATAGGGCTGTGGGAACATAGAGCTGTGGGACCATAGGGCTGTGGGAACATAGAGCTGTGGGAACATAGAGCTGTGGGAACATAGAGCTGTGGGAACATAGGGCTGTGGGACCATAGGGCTGTGGGACCATAGGGCTGTGGGAACATAGGGCTGTGGGAACATAGGGCTGTGGGACCATAGGGCTGTGGGACCATAGGGCTGTGGGAACATAGGGCTGTGGGAACATAGGGCTGTGGGACCATAGGGCTGTGGGAACATAGGGCTGTGGGAACATAGGGCTGTGGGACCATACATAGGGCTGTGGGAACATAGGGCTGTGGGACACATAGGGCTGTGGGAACATAGGGCTGTGGGACAGTAGGGCTGTGGGAACATAGGACTGTGGGAACATAGAGCTGTGGGAACATATGCACGCTCCCGTTCCACTGCAGAAACTTCACCGGCTGAATTTCCAGAAACGCTAAGCGTCTTCAGGTTTTCTGTGTTGAGCGTGCATAAAAAAAACACATTTAACACTGTTCTTCCATAATGGAAAAACACAGCTCAGAGACAGAAGAGCATCCATCTCTCCGCGTCTATATAAAGACAGTAAAGCCTCCGAGCGAGGCTGCACAGACCGCAGCGTGAACATATTCTGCATTGTACGGTGATGAAAGGCGGCTCATCGGGGAGCGAGCGGCTGTTATTTTGGCACGGCTCTCCTAATGTTGCTCGCAGCTCTATATATGCCATCCATCGCCCGAGCATCCGGGGACTCCCGGGGCTGCTAAAACCCTGCAGGGTGGGTAGAATCTAATAAAACGCACATGACGTTTTAATTGCATTTTTCCTCATCAAGGAGTAATCTGCAAGATGGTTGTGGCATTTCTGTTGAGACCAATAAGGCCGCTATTATGATCAGTCATTTCTTTTGATAAACACGCCAGACGCCGAGCTCTCGATTGTGTGAGGAATATTGAGCAAAATGAAAGCTCTCACACACACATTTGCATCATTTCATCTGATGCATTCTTGGATGTGCTGTGTGTGTGTGTGTGTGTGTGTGTTTTTTGCTGTAAATATTGTCTCTTGTAATATTTCTGCATCGGTGTTTGCGTCAGATTTGCCAGATGTGAGGCAGAGCAAACTCTCCGACAGACGGTTAAACTTGTAAACAGCGATCTGGACTCGCCGCAGGTTTGTGAGTTTGGTGCAGACTGCAGAGCCAACGAGCGAGCGCGGCGTCCCTGCAGCGTGACAGTAACATAATGTGGCCCGTAATGGCTTTCAATTAGCACACTCGTGTTAAAAAACACTCCGAGCTCCGGGCTGCAAAAGCTGTGTGTTTCTGCTCAAAGTCGCTGTCAATTCCTCTTCTCATAGCAGCTCCAAACACAGTATAGACGCAAGAGATGGGATCTCCAGTTTGAGACTCGGACTCCAGTTTCGCTTTTTAATAATAATAAACTTTATTTCTGTAGCACTTTTCTTAACAAGGTTACAAAGTGCTTTCCAGAAAAACAGCAGATAAAATCCAAGAACACAACAAACAAAGTAAAATACACAAAAACAGAAGAATCATACACTATAAAACACCTAAAAACAGTAAAAGAAATGTATATGTATACACACACATATGTATATATATATATATATACATACATTAACATGCACATATACATATACACAGATATACATTCAAATATCTGTAAGTACTTAAGTTGCACACACAGTGACTTCAGACTAAACTCAGTCTCGAGATGCATGACTCGTGAACAATCTTTACTTTTTAGGAAACGTCTGCAGCAGTGGTGTAGTCTAATGTATTATAGTATAGTATAGGTATACTGTACTGTATATATGGCCCATAATGGGCCTTTTGTAGAGGGGGGGGGGGCATATCATAGTGGGGGGTCTGGGTGTCCTCCCCCAGGTGAAGTTTTGAGCTTCAAAGGCTTCATTTCCTGCATTCAGATACACTTTTATGCACCAATTTACGGTGGAAATCCCTTTATTTAGCCTATGTGAAGAAGAATGAACACAGATGACAATTCAAAATATACCAATAATATAATGGAAAGTATGTTGTTGTGGGTCATTGGGCATTTTTAAGTGGGTAAATGGAAATTTTGGAGCTTTCTGAGTGGGTATACTGCGTAAACCTGCATATCACATAGACTACAGCGCTGGTCTGATGGGCTGCATGTTCTTAACCCACCTACATAACACGTAAGGTATCTGCTATGAGACAGGACAGCCTTGTTCTCACTGCGAACTCGTGAAATACGGACGTTTGGACAGTGGCTGTCAGCGTCTGAAATGACGAAAAAGGCGCCCTTCAGCGTGTTTGTAGAACGTACCGTGGAGAGCAGCAGCTATGCAGGGTTTAGAAATCAAAAAATGGCATTTGCAACACACTGGCCCTGTTTTTGTCAATAAACTAAGCTTGGAAATTAGTAACTCTGCCTTCCGAGTGACTCCCACGCACTTCGCCACAGTAAAATCTTGAATATCTGTGACTGCATGCATAAAATAACCTATCAAAATTAACCAAAGAGATATTATCAGTAGTGGCCCATAGGGGGATGGCCCTTCTGGTATTTACCCAAATTCCAGATGGCCATCGTCACTGGTTGGGGGGGTGGATGAGTCAAACACAAGACTGTACGTCACAGAAAACCAGACCAGGTGGTGACAAAAACCTGGTCCTTAATGGAGGCTAGAATATAACTGTTGAAGATATCCACGAAAACCTGACAGTGGTGACGTCTGCCGCTGGTGACAAAAACCTACTCTTTCACATGATATGCTTGAGTTTAGTTTATTTAAAAAAAGGAGACGAATTAATAAAACACATGATTTCCCATGGGTTAAAAAAGCCAGAATTAGCCAAAAGGCTATTTTTCATCTGTAGTCCCCTGCCTTTGATGTAAAAAAGGCTTTTTAAAATACAAAGAAACAAAAAAACAACACAAGCAAACAAGACTTAGCACAAAGCATCACAAAAACAGAACACAACAAAACAGAGCTCAACACACAACGTAGCACAAAACAAGACACAACACAAAAGCAGAAGGATATACAACAAAGCAAAAAAAACATAGGTATATATATATGTATATATATATATATATATATATATATATATATATATATATATATATATATATATACAAACATACATACACATACATATACACATATACTGTACACATAAATTAGAACAGACATATGCATGCTCAGGATTGTTATTTTTTTGGACCAAATAGTTAAATTAAGTTGTTAAAGTGCCCAAATTATGAAAAAAAAAACTTTTTCTGGTGATTTGAGGTGTTATTTTGTGTCTCTGGTGCTTCCACACACATACAAACTATGAAATAAACCCATCCATGATGTTCTGAGTGAGATCTGGGGCCCATTCTTCGTACGTCGCTAACTCACTTAGCTGGATTTGATTGTTGGCGATTTGGCATGATCTTGGATTGTTTACTTCTTCGACGCTCATCCTGGACTTGCTGTCATAGCAACAGGTGCGCAATCTTAAACCTGCTCGCGAGCAGGCTTATTTCATGTCAACAGGATTAGATCCCGGCTATATAAACGGAGGTGATTTGGGAAGTCCGTCGCAGCCATGTCTTGTCCGTTTTTACGTCAGGAACCTGTTGCTGAAAGTGTCAGAATAATTCAAAGAGCTTTTCGAAGCAATCGCGTTTTGCGAGATCGACAGGATCCTTCAGCGCAGCGCGATAATCTACTGATTGAGAGATATCGTTTTTCTCGGGAGGGTCTCATCTACATCATCAACTTGTTGGAGCCACACGTTAAAAGTTTGACTCGTCGGAAATAAAGAGAACACAATGGCATTACAATGAACTACACTTGGAACAAAATATGATCAATAACATATTGCAAAACATTACTACATTAAGTTATGCAGTTTTCACCTTCACAAGTCAAAGCAATTGACTCAATATTTATCTGTTGGAATGACTGTACCAGCCATTTGGATTATAGACATACTTAATTTAATGCAGCAACAAATTATTTACACTGTAGCAAGATGATTTAAAACTCATTTCCCTGTAATTAAGGTGTTGGTGTTACTGGTCCCTGGCTGTAGGTCTAAGGAAGAGCTGCCCCCCAGGGATGCCCTCCACAATGGGTCGGTTCGCATTTAGCCCAAGGGCCAGCTCTTCTGCCGGGGTATAACGTGGGGGGTGCAGGACCACCACCTGTTTTTTTATGCTCCGCCTTTTTCTTGGTTGCTGTTATAAACAGACAAACACATCATTTAAAATGTTTTTTGGGTAAAAGAGACTAAACAGTAGAAGTAGAAAAGCTTACCAGTTTGAAGAATATTCTTGTACTTCACTTGTATTTGTTCCCATGTTCTAGTGGGTCCTGAGCTGGCTCTGACATTAAGCAATTATGAAATTATTAAAATACAAGAATATATACTGTAATAAGTGATATAACCATAACATGGAACATTTAATTTGTCTGCTTCTTTTTGCCAGCCCTCTCTCCTGGCTTTTGCAGACTTTGGTGTTCCCTGGCGTTTTAATTATTGTTTCAAACTCAGCATACCATTCCAGTAATAGTTCTTGCTCTGCTGCGTTGAAAAACTGAGCACGCTCTTTGGCCACGGTGAGCAGCCAATAGCAGCGTTGCTGATCAAAGTTTCTCCTATCGATACATCTCCCCTTTTAAACAAGCGCATGAACGCGCAATCCAACTAACTCAATCCAGCTATACTAATCATCAACAGCAGGTGTGTTCGAAGAACCTAATTAGCCAGATCATGGTTAGCACGATGATATCATCTAGGATGTGTCATTTGATCTTGGATGTTTTAAGCAACGTACGAAGAATGGACCCCTGGTTTCTGAATGTGTCCTGCCTTCAGTCTCCTGGTGAGCTGGTCACAATCGGCCCGGATTGTGATGTCACTAGCCGAAACGAGCTGGCTAACCGCAACCGTTAGCTCGTAGCGTTAGCGTTAGCATGCTAACGATACTGCTAACCCTAGCATGCTACCTCTTTCTCAATAGCAAAGCACTGCTACACAGAGGTGTATAGTCCAGGTGCCAGAAAGTAGAAATCCTGTCCAGCAGCTGTCCCAACCATCACTAAACCAGCTCCTCTACCAGGTAGATGAGCTCGTTAGTGAAAACACCTGTTCTAGATGTAGAGGCAGATCCAAAAACATGGCAGGAGTTTTACTTTCTGGCACCTGGACTATACACCTCTGCTGCTACAACACACACAAGTTCACCATCATCTACAAAAGAACTACTTACATGTGTGCCCTGCTTTAGAAGAAGTCTCCCAGCTAATCCTGCCTTGTAACTGACCAAAGTTGGAGAAACAGCCTTTCTTTTACTGTCTCTAGAGTTAGCTAGCTGATATGAGCTACATCTGAGCTACTGAGCATGTGCGAGTGCAATCAAAGATAGTACAGAAGAAGAAAAGAGGTCTCACTCTGTAACAGAAACAGAGACCAGGTGAAAAGAGGACCTGCAGCAGTGAGAGAGAGCTGTGCAGCACAACAACAATATGGTGTTTTTAGAAAATTAAACCATGTAAATCTATCCTGGTACAACCTTAAAATACAATTATGAACCTGAAAATGAGCAGAATATGGGCGCTTTAAGCAAGAAGCCATCTTGTGTGGTATACATTTTGGAATTGTACGTTGTTTTGAGGTCACTGTCACCAGATTGGTGTCACCACCGTCAGAGGGAGTTTTATTTGTTTTAAATTAATATGCTTACAATATGTTTCTTCAGTGCTGTTGAGTTATTAAATTAATAGTCTCTTTTAATAAAGATATATGTTTGTTAAATGAAAAAACATGACTTTTTTCTATTTAGGCTTAAACATTGTATGATATTAGATCAATTTTTTGATGTTTTAGTCGCCATTTTGATCATATTTTTTCAAACATTTTAGCCGCTTTTACCGACATTTGTTGCCTTCTGACGCTTCGCTGCTTTTTTACAGTGTTTTTCCGAGGGTTTTTGACGCTTCTTTCAACATTTTTGTCTCTTTTCTTCAACGTTTCATCATGCATACATGCAAACATTGCTCCCCCTAGATAGTTGGGAGATCTCAACCCAAAGTTTGGCCCTTGCATATGCAGCATGTTGACCTGAGATACGACTGTGTGTGCAGCTGCTGCATTATAACGATCTGAAAACCTGTCATTCCTCACGCTGCCTACTAGTTAACTTTATATCTGTTTTTGCAGGTTAAATAATGTGCAGCGAGCGTTCACGTAAAGTACTTACATTTCCTGGGAAATGTAAGAGAAAGTGGAAACATGTTAATGACAGACTTCATGCTCCCCCAATAATCAAAACTGGGCTTTTTCCTGAAGTCTTTCTCGCTTTTTTGGACATTTTCGTTGTTTTTTCAATTTTTTTTTTACCAAAAGATTTTTCAATGTTTTTTTTTTTGCCTTTTCAGTGTTTCTTTGGGCCAATTTTTAAATGTTTTAGTCGCCTTTTTGGTTATATTTTTTCAACATTTTAGCTGCTTTTACCGACATTTGTCACCTTCTGACGCTTCGCTGCTTTTCCCAGTGTTTTTCCGAGGGTTTTCATGCTTCTTTCAACATTTTTGTCTTGTTTTTCAACATTACATCATGCATACATGTAAACATTGCTCTCCCTAGATAGCTGGGAGATCTCAACCACCACCCCCCCAAAGTTAATCCCAAAGTTTGGCCCTTGCATGTGCAGCATGTTGACCTGAGATACGACTGTGTGTGCAGCTGCTGCGTTATTACGATCTGAAAACCTGTCAGCCTCATTGTTGATTAATTAAGTCATTCCTCACGTCCGTTTGGATCCATTTACCAAACCATGTGATACGGATCTGTTCCCTTTGACCGCCGCTAATCCAAAGAAAACACGCCTGCGAGTCAGGTTTTTTTGGGGGGGGCTGAAGAGGGGGGGGTTAAAGGGTTGGAAAGCCTCAGCGCTCTCTCTGGGCTTTAAGTGCAGCAGAAAGACGAGTAATTGGAACTAGTGAGCTAAAGCTACAAACAATCTCCCTTTCTCTTCTTCCCCGAGATTCAAATTTACAGTTTGAATGGCAGAAGAAGGAAAAAAAAGGGGGGCAAAAAAAAAAAAGATCTTTCAATTACGCCTTTTCTCTCTCCTCTTCCCCAGCCCCCTCCCCTACATTTAAATTGGAAGTGATCTCAGAGGAAATAGTTATCATTTTAATGACGGCCTCCATTCATTAAAACTCTCATTCTTCCCCTCTTTGCCGTCTCTCCTGTGGATTGGAAGCAGATTCTTACAAAAGCCTCCACTTCAATTACCTCCGAGTTAACCCTATCCCCTCCCCTTCCCTACCCCCTATCCCCCCATGCGTGGCCCTGAGATCCCGGCCCCTCGATGTTAACAGCAGAAACCTGAACCGGGAGCTTCACCCTGCCGTCTGACGGACTGGCATCCGTCACATGTCACTCACAGAGTCCTGGCCTTCGTCACGAGGCGGCACGCCGAGGTCGAACGTACCGAGACGCTCAGATCGCTGCACGACTGTCAGCTTCACTCACCATTACGCGCTTCCACTTTCTCTTACATTTATATACCTGCAAAAATATATATATATATAAATATATATATATATATATATATATATATATATATATATATATATATATATATATATAGAACAGATACAGTACAGGCCAAAAGTTTGGACACACCTTCTCATTCAATGTGTTTCCTTTTTATTTTCATGACTATTTACATTGTAGATTCTCACTGAAGGCATCAAAACTATGATTTATTAATAAGGGAAATAATTCCACTAATTAACCCTGACAAAGCACACCTGTGAAGGTAAAACCATTTCAGGGGGGGTGGTTGAGATCTGCCAACTATCTAGGGAGAGCAATGATTGCATGTATGCATGATGTAACGTTGAAAAAGAAAACAAAAATGTTGAAAGAATGAAAACCCTCGGAAAAACACAGCAGCGAAGCGTCAGAAGGCAACAAATGTTGGTAAAAGTGACTAAAATGTTGAAAAAATATAATCAAAAAGGCGACTAAAACATTGAAAAATTGGCCCAAAATAACCTTGAAAGGGCAAAAAAAAGAAAACATTGAAAAAATTTTGGCTAAAAAAACTTTCTCTTACATTTCCCAGGAAATGTAAGTACTTTACGTGCACGCTCGCTGCACATTATTTAACCTGCAAAAACAGATATAAAGTTAACTAGTAGGCAGCGTGAGGAAGGACTTAGTTGATCAACAATGAGGCTGACAGGATTTCAGATCGTAATAACGCAGCAGCTGCACACACAGTCGTATCTCAGGTCCTGCATCAACATGCTGCACATGCAAGGGCCAAACTTTGGGTTGATGCAAGATGTAACGTTGAAAAAGAAGACAAAAATGTTGAAAGAAGCGTCCAAAACCCTCGGAAAAACACTGAAAAAAAGCAGCAGAAACGTCAGAAGGTGACAAATGTCGGTAAAAGCGGCAAAAATGTTCAAGAAATTGGCCCAAAAACACCTTGAAAAACAACAAAAATGTCCAAAAAATGCACAAAAACTTCAGGAAAAAGCCCAGTTCTGATTATTCGGGTAGGGTTAGGCATCGTTTGGATTTTAACGATTCTGATTCCAATTCCGATTCTTCCTTTCGATTCCGGTTCTCATCAATTCTCGATTCCAATTCTCTGAGGGTGGAGTTAAAACGGGTCACATGCTTATTTCCCAAATAAGAGGAAAGTTTTATTTTGATTCAACGGTGGTTTGCAGACTTACAGCTTTTCCAACGTAAAATAATGCCAGACTAGAGCTCCGCTTACTGAGCTCCATGGCTGCAACACAACAAGCGCCTGGTCGCTACGGAAACCCAAACTTGCGCATGTTAAATTGGGAAGTGATGATCGGATTTGAAACCGAATCCTCCAAACGATTCCAAAACGATTCCAATAAAGAAACTATTCCGATGGAATCGTAATTTTTGAAACGATTCCGATTAGGAATCGGTTCTCAATGCCCAACCCTAGTCGTTACATGTTTCCACTTTCTCTTACATTTCAAGTTTATTTTTATGTTTTTAGTCGCCTTTTTGAGAATTTTTTTCTACATTTTTACCACTTTTACCGACATTTGTTGCCTTTTGTGCTTAGAAAATTGAACTGATGAGCGTTACACTGACCGACCATGCAGCAACTTTTTTGTTTTTCTGGGTCAAAATGTAAAAAAAAAAATGTTTCTGTGCTGTATTGACATTTTTTTTAAGCTTTTCCCAAGTTTTGTCACTTTTACCAACATTTTTGTCACTTTTTCTTGGCGCTGTTGAAGATTTTCTCTGCATTTTTGTCACTTTTATCCAAGTTTTTTGTAACTTTTTGACATTTTTTTTGACAATTATTTTTCAAATGCTATGAACTGCCGGGGGTTTGATTTCTCCCTGCAGCTCAGGCTGGGAACCTGTACGGTTATCTATCCTGCTTCTGTTACAAATTTATACTACAGTACATGGCAGTATGAGAGTGTGTATTTATACTACAGTACATGGCAGTATGAGAGTGTGTATTTATACTACAGTACATGGCAGTATGAGAGTGTATTTATACTACAGTACATGGCAGTATGAGACAGGTTTTCAGATCGTAATAACGACACACAGTCGTATCTCAGGTCCTGCATCAACATGCTGCACATGCAAGGGCCAAACTTTGGGTTGAGATCTCCCAACTATCTAGGGAGAGCAATGTTTGCATGTATGCATGATGTAACGTTGAAGAAAAGAGA